>JAQFYH010000399.1:0-13009 GCA_034694405.1 Scolopendrellopsis subnuda
AGCAATTGGAGCGATTTGCGCATGCGTCTGTGACGTATGTAAGAAGTTCGCTCCAATTGCTCCTCTAGCTTACAGCCCACACCCATACCCATAGATGTGCTTGCCCCATAAATTAAAACGATCTACTTGACTCCGTCGTTAATACGAGTACAGTACTTTTCACGTCTGAACTCGTCAGATCACTTAAAATTTAATACACACACAAAATAATTTACCTTAAATTAATCATTTATGAAGCGAATGTAAGTTCCTGAATTGATTTCTATATTTTTCAGCATTTTGCACTATGTACCGAACGGACTTGGGATCGACTCCGAATTCTTTAGCTACCAAACTGTTACTCTTTTTGGAATGGAAGGATTCTAAAATTTGCACTTTCTCCAGAAGACTCAGTCTCTTTGCCATTTTCGGATACCGAAGAGGTCGCTGTGAAGCAATCCCAAGGGTGGCTGAAACGAACCAAAGAAGAAAAAAAACACCCAGTCAAAAATATAAATAATCCGTTCTAGTATTTTTATTATTTCTACTTAAAAAAATCGACAAGAAAAATCAAGACATAGGTGGGGGGACTTCAAACAGTCAGTCAGTACGAACACCAGAGACCAATGATATTATAATTTGCAAAATAATGAAATTAAAAGGTACCTCACACTAACGATGGTTGTTCAAAAATGCTATGGTAGCTGCCCCATGCTAAAAGTATATATGCGTAAAAATGGTTTTCTTATTTATAAAAATTCAAGCGCGAGTGCTCGCTACTTAAAATTTTAAGTGCAGTCTGTAACGACTTCCTATTGGTTTATCATTCAGGGCAAATCAAAACGTTGTAAGAATAATGTTCAGGAGAGTAATCCCCGTCCCCCCACACTGTTCTACTGCTCAATATAATGCCAACACAAAACCTTTTATTTTTCTAGCTTAAAAGACGAGAACTGCTTCATATTCTTGAATTGACTTCTGTATTTTTCGGCGTTTTTCTGTATGTGTTGAACGGAAGAACGGGCTAATCCGAATTCTTTAGCTACACTGGCGTAACATTTTTTCGAATCGTACGAGTCTAAAATCCGTAATTTCTCCTGCAGAGTGAGTCGCTTTCCTGTATGGGAAGGATATCGAATCTGCCTCATTTCTTCAATCTCCGTCAAAACTGAAAATGAACCAAATTTCGGCGAGTTATAAATTCATTCGTGGGTAATATAACGGGTATTTGCTTACATTTAATGCCCACGGCGTTTTAAATTCGAGAGTACCACTGGTTTCTAGACTACTTTATAAGAAATCGAACTGTACAAACTAACGGTAACATTGATACCAAGAGAAATGGCTTATCAACATCAACTTTATTGTACGCAAATATACAAATACAGAGCAGATATTAAAAACTTCTGAAAAATGATAAATAAAATAGGAGTATCTACAGATAAGAGGAATAAAAGTCCAAATTGGTTCAGTTTTGTCGTGGAACAGTTTGTAATTGGGTGGCTCGCGTCTTGTATTTTTCGGAATTTTTCAAAATGGTTTGAACGGTGGAGACTGGCAATCCGAATTCCTTGGCGACAGCGGATATACTATTTTTCGAGTTAAACGAATTTATAATCTGTAATTTTTCGTGGAGACTAAATCGCCTTCTCTTCCTGGGAGCGTATCCCGTTAATTCGTCGCTTCCGAGAACTGAAATATAAACCAAAAAGTCCAGTCAAATAGGGGAGATATCTCTCTTTTAAACGCAGATTGTGTATGTGCAATTTTTAGTTCCGATGGGGGCTACACGCTCTAAAAAAATTCAATTATCGTTCCAACAGCCATCTTCATAATATATTTAGAAGACTGATTTAAAAAGTGTTCACCTAGAATGATGATGATCTATTTACAAAATGGTGAATGCAGCTTCATATTCTTGTTTTGAGTCCTGTATTTGGTGGCATTTTTCGAGATGTGCCGAACGGCAGGTGCCGTAACGCCGAATTCCTTAGCCACGCTAACCACACTATTCTTTGAATCTAGGGCATCTAAAATCCTCAATTTCTCTCCAAGACTGAGTCGCTTTCCTGTTTTCGGGTAATAACCATGTCTGATCTCTGTCGCACCATAAGAAACTGAAACGAACCAAAGAAAGGACTAAGAAACAAATTCTATTCGTTACATTATACTAGGTTACGGGGGCTTACGGCACACCATAATATAACGCGATTTTTTTTATGGTTTTTGCGACAGAATTTTTACGTTTTCTTGTGTTCAGAGATGGTTTTGAACGGACTACGTTAATTTGGCATTAATCGAGCAATGCCGCAAAAGCATTTTCCTAGTTTCCGACAACATCGAATCCGCCCCCATTTTCTAGTCCTGCCGTCAGTGAATTCTTTCATATTAAATTTCGGCTGTACGTTATTGTTCAATATAAATAAAATTGGAAAAGCACGAAAAAAATATGTTAGCAGCAAATTATAAGCTGTTTACCTGTTGCTATCTACTGTACGGGATATTAATACACAGAAAACGGCGCAGTCAGCAGAAAGAAAAGAAATCTTATGCTACAACACTGAACTTATGCCTATAAAGGTTTAAACCGCTAAAAATTCATAAATTGTCTTTACACACGTAACTACATATAGACTTCTCTAAATTACGAAAATACTTGAACCATCAATCCCAAAAACTCAACACTTACGCAACATTTTTATTTCAACAACATATTATCACAAATATTAATATTACATTGGCGGAAGATATGCAAATACATGAACACAAAAAATAACTTACACGCATTTCGACGAAGCACCAATTATGAAAAAATGACTCTGAATGCACAATACCCTATTAACTATTTCAAATCAATATAAAAAAAAAACGGTAGGCTATAAATACAGCACTGAAAGAACCCAAATTTGGTTTCATACACCTCGGAGCGTAGCCTAAATAATGTTTTATCTTTTTCCTTTCGAGTAATTCTCAAAGATTTGCTTGACCTGCGCGTACTGATCCCTATACTTTTCCGAATTCTTTACGATATACTGAACGGCCGTGGTCGATATATCAAACTGCTTTGCCACAATGGCAACGCTGTGGCAACTCTGCGTGTTCGAAAGGACTAAATTGATAATCTGCAACTTTTGCTCGAGACTGAGTCGCTTCCAAGACTTCCGCTCCCGTTTCCTTGGCAACTCTGAAACGATCCAAAATAAAACAACAACCCGTCAAAGACCTTCAAATGTTAGGGAAGAGTGCCGGGACTGCACCTGTTATAGGTCCACTATGTTACAACCAAGATCCACGTAAATTTAATCTACGAGCAACAGTACGAATCTAGGAAACTTACTACTGAAGAGGTCATTACGAGCCCAATTCGACCGATAAAGTAAAAGTGGGGTACAACCTTCCCCCGCTCTGCTGATCTTAAAAGGTGTGGGAAGGAAAACTTAGCTGAAAGTTTACTTAGATTTTCCTAACTATTGTGCCAAGAGAACATTTTTAATTAAATTCTCATCTCCTTATTAAAAAAAATATATAAATTGACGTCATTTTGCTTTAAAATTCGAGTAAAAACAATGGAAATGTTATGTTTGACTCTTATACGCAGCAAATTATGAGGTGCGAAAAAGGAAAAAAAAAATCCGTTAGTTTGATTCGATCTCCTCACTGAATGATTACCAAACTCGCGTTATTTAATAGCGCATTTCTTCTTGTGTCGAGTGAGGCTGCTCTTCCCAGAAAACGTTTTACCACAAGGGCAGCTTATTTTTTCCTCGCTGAATGTCACGTGGGCAGTTTCCACGTGTTGAGCCTCATTTCGCTTGTATTTAAAAGTTTTCTCGCACAAGGGGCACTTGAAACGGCGCTTGTCGTTGTGTACCGTCTCCACGTGCGAATTCAGGCTTTTTCTTCCCTTGAAACTCTGATTGCAAGTTCCGCATCGCAGCACTTCGGGGTTGTGAATTTTTCGGTGTTGCGCCAGCCTGATTTTCGGCACGACCTTCTTGCAGATGTCACATTCGACCATCTTGTCTTCTTTGTGGGTCTGCGCGTGTTCGTTGTAACTTCGTTTCGTCTTGAACAACGATCCGCACGTCTGGCAAACGAAATTACGTTCGTTCATTATGGATTCGTGGTCGACGTGATAAAGTCTGTAGTGATCCTTCAGCTTCGTATTGTCTCCAAAACTCTTCCCACAAACGTCGCACGATTTCCTCGGCCTTTTGTACTTCTTCGAATTTCCCGCACTTTCGTCACCGAGCGCCATAATAGAAGGTTCTTCGCCAGCCCCCAAGTGGAGGCTCGTATCCATACCTGTAATAAAATCGTTTATACAGTTGAGGACCTGACCGATCACAAATACCTGAAGGAGTGTTCCCCGATCCTCTTTCGTTCTTCCTTATAAAAAAAATAAATGTACTAGGCCCCAACTGTCTTTGGGAAAGTCTCTGCTGATTGATGAAATGTTTTCCCGCGTTGTTAGCACGAAAAGCATCTCTAGGGCCTAGCTTATACCTTACGTACTACCTTATATACCAGAAATCCCAACAAATTAGATATTTTGACTCTACGGCGTGGTCAAATGTTTTGTTTCTGCGAAGAACTATCTGGTTAAATATGTAAAGTAAAGAGCGGCAGAATGCGGAATTTCGAAGAAATACACAGCAGTACACACCAGAACGGGGGTAGATTGCACCCTCTCCGCTAAGCTAACACCGGACTCAATAATACGTTTAAAACGTTGGCCTAAACGTGCCAATATTATACTGTACAAGTTACACGGAGCATCAAGTCTTCATGTATAAAGAGTAGACACCAGTGTACTACAATTACAGTACTATGCTGGAATATTTGAAATCTCGTGGTATAGGATATAAAACCGTTTTTACGGTTACGAAACTTAGGATTTACTAGCAACATCCAATAAAATATACGACACATAAAACTGTCCAATTCGCACATCCGATATAGAAAACCAATATTTTTTTTATTTCCAAGACTTTCGCCAGGTATGATTTACGCAATTAACGTGTTTTGAAAAAAAAAAAATTTTATGACAATTCGAACTTTACGACGATCTGATATGTACTATATGGACTGAAGTAGCCACTTCGTGACTGATACAAAAAAATCCAGATCATGTCTTTTAAAAACTGTGATTTAAAAATCGCGTTTCCATTCCTGAAGGTGTACTCTGTAACGTTTAGCGATATCCTAATCGCACACTTACTATGTATTTATTGTATAATTATTAGAATGGTAAAAATGAAGAAGCTCCAGCAGTAAAAAGAACTATCCAGTATGTATAATTTATCTCAATGTTCACCAAGAGCGGTAAAATGTATTTTTACGATTTTCTTACGAAACGAACTATGTACTATTGACTTTTCTCGTACATAGTTTTTAAATTTTTTTGCACTTGGACGATGGTAGAAAAATCTTCTAAAGTTCAAAGCATATACGGTATTGTATCCAGCAGGAAGTCCAATTTTCGGACCTGACCAGCTCCATGATTTATACGAAATCAGGAGTTTTTTTTTTCATGAACGCTGTTATTTCGCAAAGATGTCCAGCTTGTATGTGAACAATTTATAAATAAACTGGGGTTACGGCCCGAAATCAAGGTAGTTTTAAAAAATATATATATTAAGTTCAACGCGCTGTTTTACGTATGAGCTATCTATTATCTAAGACCTACCGGTACATGTAGCCAAACAACGGCAGTGGTCGGCCCCATCGAAACTAATGCACACACTTACCTTCCAATAATTTCAACCTGCATTTTTTCACGAGCAAATTTCAGTAAGATAAATATGGTAGTTGCCAAAAAAATAAAATTAAACTGAATTAACTAGAAACGAAATACGGTTTCAATTAGACACCAGGTCAACTATCGAGTGTTTCATTCTCAGTAAGCCCTATATACGACGTATAAATTAAAATCAACTGCAGCACTTGGGACAAGTCTTTATTTAACAATGTGATACCGTGAGGCTATCATCCAGTTTTTCAAAGTATTCTGGATACAACTAATAGTGCAGTGTGCACGACAGGTATATTTTACCTTGCGTTTTCAAGTACTGTAAGCAAGACGCCAATCTTGTTTTTTTTTGTCATGTTATTTCTATAGCGTACGAAGTAGTTACTTGTATGTTGTATTGATTACACGTGCCGTCTTTGAATTTTTTTGCAATTCGAATTAATATTTGCAACTACCGATTCTCTTATTGAAATTTGCTTTTACAGTAACACAACTTCCATTTCAGGAAAAAAAAAATCATACGTCATACCCAGTATATCATAAAGAAAAAATGGACATAATTAAAAAATAAAAACTTAATTAAAAATATTAGAAGAATAAGAGTAAGACTAAGAGAGTAACTCGATAGGAAAATGCATTTAGTTGCCTAGGGTCACTGGCTTCAAGTATGCCTACATAACTCGGGTTATTCCAGATGGCCGATTATTTTAAAGAAGGTCCCCCGTATCTCCAATGGACCGCGTTTACGATTTACAGTTAAGCCTTGTGGAAAAAGTGGAAACTGAAATTTGGAAATTTATAACCTGGAACTATTTTCGCAGCCTCATCCTATTTCAGCATCCGCATAGGCATGTTTACTGGCATTTGCAAGTACAAATTTAAGCAAATTCTCAGTGAACGTGGAAATGAACCAGTGAATGGAAGTGGAACCAGCAAAGACTTAGAAGAAGTTCAGATTGCTAAGATTTTTCAGTTATGGGTTAGGAAGCTGAATTGCAGTTTGTCGCCATTTTTAATCAACAAAAGGTAATGAGAGAAAATTTAGCCTCTTGCATAATTTCAATGGCTTCTGAAAACACATTTTCTGATAATGCAAAATAATCAAAAAATATGAAATGGAAGTTGCGTTACTTGCATAAAGAATGCACAGAAGTTGCTACTAGAGCATGCACGAAAAAATTTCTAACCAAACTGCCTGATCCACCCATAACAATTATCTTGGCAAAAAAAGGTCAAAAGTAGCAAACGATACAAAATTATAAATTGAAGTCAAGACTATATTTTTGTTGTTATTATTTTTGCTGATTCCCAGAGTAAAGGAAGGTAATACTTTCCCTCCAGTTGTTGTAATCCTTGTGTGGTAAAACGTTTATTTTGAATTTAATTTGAAATCGCCAAATTGTCAAATCACAGTAAACATGTTACTATTACGTTATTAATTATTGTCTACACAAAAATTTATAATTCCATTAAAAAGAGATTGGAGAACATCAGAATTATAAGCATTAATCTGACCATAACCTTACACTGCACTGGACTATAAGGACAATCCCCAATTGTTGCATTTTTCTATAGGCTTACTGCCACTCTCGTTATTTATTATGTCTCAGGCTAAAATAAGAATTCCCTTGAGGTTAATATTTAAGTTCTACTATGCATCACTAAACTCTGTCAAGACGCCCAAGAGTGGGTTGGGAATGCTAAGAATAAAATACAATCTTAAAATGCCGACATTTGTCAGTTGATATAGGCCTATTACAGTGAAAGCAATGATCATGTTTCAGGAGCCCTTGAAACTAGAGCATGGTCCAGCAACCTTTTCAATTTTGGTAATCCATGTAAGGAAAGAGCTCCGAGACTCCAAATATATTTCAAGCAAACCTGCTGAAGAGGTACTAAGAACACCAGAAGGGACAACCTAAGGGTGCGTACAAGATACAGATAGTTTTAGAAGCTAAATAGAAAATGAAGCTCATGTGACGCGTTTAGACCAACCGCGTTCGTTGAAATGAGTCAATTGAGATGCGTTTTCTATCTAGCTTCTAAAACTATCTGTATCGTGAACCAGGCCTAATACCGATTTCACACTGTGGCTTTAGCTACTTTGGCTCCCTAGTTTCAAGATATCATTGTTACAAGGACAGGGAAAAACCGCTCTGCGACTGCGCAGTAATACTACGCGCGCCCTCTATCGACCAATTTGGCCACTATTCGTGTAAAAAGATGGCGGCGCCCATGAAATCCGGCAAAATTGATTTTTTAAGCGCGTTTTCGTTATTAAATCAGAATCAAGTGTCGTTAAAATTGAAAATTGACGTAAGCGAGACGAGGCTCTCCCTTCTGCGAAGGGAGAGTGAAGAAATCAAGCAACAGATGTTCGACAACGCGATGTTTACCGCCTTATCAGAAGGGATCGTGAGCAGGGAATTCTGGAGTTTAAAATTAAACCTTCCCAGCTGGTACGACGATGTGCTGCCCAGGTTACCCGATAAAGCGTGGAAAGAACACTTTCGGATGGGAAAGTCGACAATTACTTACTTGTCAAACTCATTAAGAACAAGGTGGGTGTAAATACGTCTCATTTTTAATTTATTCTGCTTCGCTCTGCCCCCCTCATTGTGAAAGAAGTAAAAAGGGTGCGCCTGTGTAAATTGACAACTTTTGTTTTAATTTTGTAGATTAGAAAAGGAGGACTCCACCTTTAGACTCTCAATTCCTGTAGAAAAAAGGGTGGCTGTTGCTGTCTTCAAACTGTCTTCTTGTGCCGAGTACAGAACGGTCGCTAGTCTGTTTGGAATCGGCGTGTCGACTCTGTGTGGGATTCTGCACCAATTTTGTGAAGCGGTCAAGGAGGTGCTGGTGCCTCAACACTTGACCTGGCCGGAAACGGACGAAGACCTGATGCGAAGTGCTGCGTGCTTTGAAACCCAGCACGGATTCCCCAGAGCCGTTGGTGCCATTGACGGCTGTCACATTCCCGTCGCACCACCGAAGCAAAGTGCCAGAGACTACCATAATTACAAGGGCTGGAACTCGATCGTGTTGTTAGCAGTGGCAGATAGTAATTATCGGTTCACCTATGCTCGCATAGGATCTCCAGGTAGATGCAACGACTCTTATATCTACCGTCAGTCGAATTTATGCAGGAGAATTGAGGCCGGAGAGCTGGACAGGCAGACAGTACCAATGGACTCAGTTCAGGTTCCATACCTGTTGCTTGCCGACCAGGCCTTCCCATTAACGAAGAATATCATCAAGACGTATCCAGAAAATGGACCATTGAACCAAGGCCAGCGAAATTTCAATTACCGACATTGCAGGGCCAGAAGAGTTGTGGAAAATGCCTTTGGGAGACTGAAAGCCCGCTTCCGGATTCTGTGCAAGAGGATAGATCTGCGAATCGACAAAGTCAAGAACATTGTGTGGGCGTGCTTAGTCCTCCATAATATTTGTGAGATGTTTGGCGATTCCCATGACCCAGAATGGGTTGCAGGATCTGCACGAGATGCTCGGCGGTACCCTCAACCCGCATTCAGATCTGCAGCCTCCAGCACAGAAGGCCACGCCGTGAGAGAAGTTTTGCGACAGAGTCTTCAAGCGGAAGGGGGGAGGGGAAGTTGAACCAAAGTGGACGATATAAAATAAATGTGAATAAATTATTTATTGTTCGTTTTTACTAACTGTGATTGCCTACCTGTAAATAAAGGGCCCTTCGAGTGATGGTTACCAAACTTAACTGTGGAATATGTGTTATTTATTCTAATTTAAACTGTTTGATTTATTATTGTGGAATATATCATTTTAAAATTCCATCTGGAGAAGGCCTCCCTGTAAGTACTTATAATTCCATTAATAATACACCAACTCGTGCACGTACACAGTAGGCTACATCAGATTCTGAGCGACACCTACTGGTTTAGAATTCTCTTGCAATAACGAATTAGAATTCCTTATGGTACCGTATCTTAATAAATTATTTTACAATTTAAAAGCATTTTATTGACACAATTTATTAAAAACAAATAAAAAGCCATCCAGTGGCTTATTGACAACATAATATTAAATATATGTTATTTAAATTATATGACATTTGACGTGTTATACAATTCTAAACAAATGCATCTTTCTACCAATCCAAAGTTATTTTAGGTAGGCCTACATCGGTACAGTAACTAGATACCGTATGTGATTTGATTTGTGGATAGACTAATATAACTGTTACCAGAAGGAAATCAATTTTCCTCTGCTGCTAACTAGTTCTTGGCACATTGCTATAATATCACATAACATGGTAAATACAGTAGTTTATTTATTTAATTCTGCACTTTTAAGATAAAATACAGAACCGGTACAGACAAACCTTTATTACCATACAATATTCTTGTGGAACACTTGTTAAAACACGCTAATAAATTATTACTGGTATTACAAAATTAATTCATTTCATAAATTTGGAATTCCATCCCTTCAATATCTAAACAAATTTTCGTCGTTTTACGTTAATTTTAAAAATGACAGCATATTAACTATGCTTAAATATTTCGAGTAATTTGTCTTCTAAAAAGTACAATTTAATATTTACAAAATAATTGTACACGAACAGCAAAAAACGTCTTGCACAGCAACTACAGTACTAAAGTGGTTATCATGTTAAGTTTGCACCAACAAAAGCAACAAGTTTTCAGTATTTTTTGACGACTCCCTTCCTCCTGCCTGCATGTGTCTCCTCTCTGTTTGTTTATACTAATTGCCACTAATCCCCATCCAGCTGAGTAAAAACAGTAATCCAAACTTTTTTTAAATAATGAGTTTATGATTATTCTGATTGCATTAGTGAAATCCTCATACTCATAAATTAGTCAAAATATGTAAAAATTTCCTGCAAATATTCCCAGTAGAAGGGAAATTATAAATGGTTTTAATTTCTTAATATTTTTTACTATTTATTGTTATTTTGGCAATTCCGTTCTACTGGGAATATTTATATGAAATTTTTACATATTATGACTAATTTGAGTTTGAGGATTTCATTAATGCAATCAGAATAATCATAAACTCATTATTTAAAAAAAGTTTGGATTACCGTTTTTACTCAGCTGAATGGGGATTAGTGGCAATTAGTATAAACAACAGAAACAAACAGAAAGGAGACATATGCAGGCAGGATGAAAGAGGGACCATACAAAACTTGTTGTTTTTGTTGGTGCAAACTTAACATGATAACCACTTTAGCCTACTTATATTATGCTGTTAGCGTCCAGGTATTAACATAAACATTCAAAAATATGTAGGCTGTAGCCTACGTTTAGTTATTTCTTAAAAGCACCTTCAAACAGTGTCAGCATTCGTCCCTGCAGAGCCACGCTTTCTTTTTGCAGCTCCAAGTGTTCTTTCATCATGACGTGCTCCTTTTCCTTGTTCTCGTCGTATTTCTTAGCCAAGTCCTTCTGGACGTCCAAGAACTGCTCCATTAAGACGGTTTTATTGTCCTTTTTTGGCATTTTTGCAGGAGGTTCTTCTACCTCGGCATCCACAGTTCGTTGGTTGGTGCGACTGCGGCGAGATTGGGTGACTTCATTAGGGGGCGTGTTTTCGTCTGATCCTGTGTCTTCACAGTGCTCCTCTTGCTCGTTCACATCAGAACTGGAGGTAGAAGGGGTCTCCTCGCCCGCAAATCCGTCCAGCGATTCCTCCACAAGGGTTGGGTCATTAACGGGAAGTGCCCCAATAACGCTCTTGACTAATGTGTAGTAGGGCCATGCTGGGGGAGACGAGCCGGTTACAACATCCCTGTGAATTTTTCTGAAAGTATAAAAAAATAAATAAATGGTAGGCTAGATGGGAGGATGTGAATTGAGTTAGTTACATGGGTCCAGCGGGATGGTGTACGCTCCAATTATTCAGTCTCCCAGAACCCCCTCCCCTCCTTTGAAGAAATTTTCAGTGTGACACAATAGATACGAGCACGAAATACCAGTGTCTTCCTCCTCAAAACATTCTGAAAAGGAATTAGGTCAACCCAGGTTTTTGCACCCTCTACCCTCTGTCTAGGATTTGAATAAGTTTGGCCAGCGAGCACATTGTTGCAGGGGTAAGGTCCTCGAGCCATATGTTGTTTTTTTTTATATCTATTTGCTTTAATATGCCTCCTGTTAAACAATGCAAAAATAATATAAATAGCAAGATTACAGGTACGTTATCTTACCTGAATTTTTGAGACAAGTTGTCGATTTTCGACGAAACTTGTTTTCCAGTGCGGACGAACTTGTACTTTTTAAGTTCATCTGCAATCTTCTGGTATACGTGCGAGGTTCTGCGATGACTCCTTAAATCGTGTAGATAATCCCCCAAAACCCAATCAAACATTTCGTTTCGCCATCCGTCCAATTTAAAGTATTTTCAGAAGGCACCTGCACCTCTGAAACAGCTGAGCTCGCCGCCATTTTTCAAAGCTAATTCATTACAGGAATGATGCACTAGGCATCTAGTGTTTATAGGACACGAATCTTGCGTTGTAATGTATTTATTATTTGTAAGTTTGAAATAATTTAAAGATTATAACGAATAATCTTTACTTTTAAGTATTGTAAAAAGGATGAATCTTTTTTAAAACATCTCATTCTTGAAGAAATAAAAAATCAAAGGCATGCATCATGTACCAAACCTGCCTTGATATAAAATACTGTGCGTTGATTGGATCGTCTTCTAGATCATATCAGGAATGATGCTTAATGCATTTAAAGTAAACTGTATCGTGTAACTTTTACAGCATTTGCATTTAAAGTAACGTTAAAGTCTGTACACTTTGAAATTTTGTGTTTAAATATTAATTAAAATATTTCTAACACTATGGTAATGCATAATAATGAAAAAGAATTTTATTTTGAAGAAATCAGATCCTAACAGAACAGCAGTGGACGTGCACCAAATCTGCGACGATATAACCGGAAAGGTTTTACCCTGTCCTTGTAACAGTGATATCTTGAAACCAGGGAGCCAAAGACTGGCGTCTAGGCGTAGCAATGGCTCCTTGGCTCCAAGCCAATCAGAACACGGCATGTATATACCTCACAACAAGTGCGTTCCTCGCTCTCTACGGTAGGCCTACTTGAGCGCGGAATTTAAAAACTATTTAAATATCTTTACATTTAGTCTCTAATATTAATTATTAATTTAAATAATTATATTACAAAATAAAGCATAATTGAAGAGTTTGTTTCCAATATGAGTTATCTCCAATAAATAAAACTTTTCAGGAAACAACTTTTTTTAAATTTT
>JAQFYH010000400.1:0-13004 GCA_034694405.1 Scolopendrellopsis subnuda
AAATTAAAGAACGAAGAAGAAAACAAGATTTCTTTTCATGCAGCTATAATTGTTAAAAAAAATGTTTTTTTCCCTAAAAGTTCAGTTGAAGGTGCAAGAGGAAAAAAAGTTTTGAGGAAAAAAGTTTTGTTCGTTGGCCGGTCTCAATCCTCATAAACAAAAGTACATAATGGGGAAAACCGTTTTCGTGGAGTCTTGTAATTAAAAATTGCACAAAATCATCCTGTATGGCCACGAGAACAAATACTGTCCAAAAACCTTCACTAGTCGAACTGCTGGAAAATATCGCTTCCACGCCAGAGAAAAACCGGTGATAAATCAGTGTGATAAGACGTTTGGCGAATCTGGAACTTTAAAGAAACTTAATATGCAATAACATGGTATTAACAGCAACCCGTGTGCACTCTCTTGTGGATTTTTAAACTCTTATTTCAGATAGCAACATTTCTGAAACTGAAGAGGCTTGCGGTACTAATCCGTTACGACAACTCCCCCAACCTTGTCTTTTTGACACGTCTTTTTAACGTCTTTTTAACACGTCTTTTAAGTTAACACGTCTTTTTAACACGTCGTTAATGGCAGAGGAAATGGTGGGGCAGAGCGAAATGGAAAAATGACAGCAATTCTCCGATATAACACATATTTGCTTATTTCCTTCTTTGGTAAATGTGTTTAAAATGGTACACATAAAAACAATTGGGTTCAAGTTATTATGGAAAAATGGGAGTGTCTGGAAGTTTTTCCATCCATAATAACACAGTACCGTATTTTTAGTTTTTAGGAGCCGTCTTGGATTTCAGGACCTTAGGGACACAAACAAGTAGATGAGAATGATGATTATTATTAAAAAATCTTCGAATTCAATAATCAGAGTCTGGCCAAGCATCAAAGCAAATACCAGTTTCAATGTTCCGTTTGTGGAGAGAAGAGTTGAGGTTAATGCAGGATCATCAAAGTTAACAACACGGGGTGAAACCTATAGAAGTGACAGGATCAAAGAAAAATATTAGTATTTTTCTCAGAGAGACCAAACATTATCACCAGTACAGTATTTGAATATGTCAATCAGTTGATGTTCAATGTTTATGATCAGCGCTGCTACAAAAAATGTTCAATATATGTGTACTTTGGATTAATGTGATGATAGTAGCATACAGTGTGTTTCAGAATTCTCTTTCCCTATGGGCGCTAAAAATTTAAAATTAATTAACGCACGCGCGCGTGTTAATTAACAGGGTTGTCAATATTTTACATTAAATCATGTAAACACGAGTTATTTCAATGAGATTTAACAACTAGTAGATAAAAAAAAGTTTTAAAACCGGCGCGAAATACGGGAAAAGTCAGGGAAGTGAGTCAACCTGTGAAGTAGCCAGCACAGTGGCAGCTTTTTCGGGATGAATTAATTAGGCGAATGAGAATGTGTAAGAGATAAATGAAATGATTGTTTTGATTCGTTTTAAATTTTTTTGATTTTTAAAATTATAATGAAAACCAAAAAAAAAAGTAACCAAAATTGTCGATTTCTAGAGATTCTCGACGTGGTGCAGTGCATTGTCGGTAAAGACATGGCCACCATGATCGTCTCCTCGTTTAAACGTCTAAAAAAACTGAGATGCCCGAGGGTTTTGGATCGCGCTTCCTTGACTCGCCTAAACGAACTCAAGTCTTTGGAAAAGATGGAGGCCCCACTTCATGAAGTGCAGTTCACCATGACTCCATAGAAGTCGCTGTAAAGGAAATCTGTCGTGCAGACGAATGGCGGATACCCATCACACGCGGGGAAAAAATTGTACAAATTTTTTAAGGACGTGAAATTTTTTTGAAAAAGGATTTTTTTTATAAAGCGAGACGTCAAAGGGCGGATAAAGTGAGACAAAAAATCGAACGACATCACCCTGGCATGTGAAATGTTCTTGCTGCCTGATATATTTTTGTGACCACAAGGCAAAAGGGGACAAGTCCACTTTTTATCATATCCATGAAAAAGCAAAAAACCGCTTTGTGTTAAAATTTAAATTCTATAATATGAAACAACAAATAAGTGTGTAATATAATGGTATTTTTAGTCTCCCTGGTAGAAATGGGATATCTGAACGCCGAAGAAATAAATAAAAAATATGGACATTATAATAAAACATAATATCACTCGTCTACAATATTGTGTATCGATTAAATCTCTCAAGCGCCGAGGATTTGTTTACGTCTGATTTTCAACTAATTTGAAGTTAAAACAAGGTAATAAACCGGTAAGTAAATGCTTTGTTCATTCAAGACGAAGAAGAATAAAAATATTAGCAGAGAATTGTGTACTAGCAGAAGTCGGTCATATAATTTGAATATAAAACCGTAGGATAACCCTGCATTTTATAATCGATGTTATGTCAGCTGATCGATACGATAAGCTGCAAATACGTAAACAATCAAAGTCGATATTGATTGTTTACGTTTTGGCGGTGACATGAATGCTACTCTCAGAGTGCTCTGGAAAACGGGCCCCTGCAGTTTTAATGAAAATGTACACTTGTGGAGTTTGTTTTGTCGAAAAACAGACAATACGAAGCTACATTCGTCATTATGAATGTCATAGAAATATTTCGGGCTTTTCCTGCAGTATTTCTGGTTGTGGGTTGACTTTTAAGAAGTATTCCACGTTTACTTCGCATTTAAGTAGTCAGATCATGTGAAAACCGAGAAATGTAAAAGTGTTGCTGCAGGACTTGATGGAAACTGCTGTGATTTAAAATTTTGTGTTGTACTTTGTGGCAAGATTTTAAGTGACTACGGTGAACTTATTTAACATTTGAATAATCATTTTATGGAACAATCAGGAAATATTGTGTCCCTTCACTACGACGAATAAATTGTGGCACATAGTCAGGTTGACAGGTTTACACTGCTTTTCTGTAAAAACATATTCAAATTTCTTATGTTTTATGTAAGAAGTATTGTAAGCTTGTGAAAACCAAGGAGTCTCCTTGGTGAAAACTATATTTTCCCGAACCACAGACCAGATCATCCGATGTAATCAGTGGTTATTGGTGCTGCAATTCATGGGGGCGAAAAGGAGCCAGTAATAATTTGCTTGCCCAAAAATTCGGATATTAACGGCAAAACACTAGTAACAACAAAGTAAAATCCTTCATACGGAGTATATAATCAGACAAATTATTAAAGGTTTGTATTTAATTATTTATTTATCAGCACGAGTGAATTATCGTCCACGGATCTTTGTTGGATGATAAAACCAGACTGGAGATTATTACCGCATCGATGAGACAATGAAAACATCAAAAACAAAAGTTTTAATGATGCTTGGAAATGGTGAATTCACATGTTTCAAAATCGCAGGTTGGCATAACATTGTAATGGAGCGGTTGAGCGAAACAGATTGGTATGGGGATTACATTCGAACATATGACAAGGTGTAACCATTGTCTTACTCCAGCAATCCAAAGTGTTGGTCTGCTTTTGAAGCTCTAGACGGGAAGATCTTCTTCATTGAGGGTTACAATCCAAACTTCACCTCAACGTGATATTTGCGTAAAAACTCGATTTAAAGCATTTCTAGTCTGCAAGTAATGATCAGAAGTACTATTTTACTTCGTAATTTCCCGAAATTATGGGAAAATGTGTCCATCAGAGGGATCAGGGGGATCCGATCATTCTGCAGAAAATGAAACCGGAGACGTTTATTCGGCACCAAAGACTTGCAACACGTACACAGATTCACAACGATACATTCATTCGTGTGCTATTAACACTGCATTGGCGAACAAAGCAGAGGTACTGCCAGTGGTGACATATGGAAAGATTCAGTAGGAGCCAGACGTTATAGACACTCAACTGAATGTAAATTAGATTGTTTAAACTCGTTGAAACAGACAGGCAAAAAAAAAAACAGATTATTAAATTTATCGAAATAGCAAGTTGTTAGAAAATGGACCCTTTTGATAATGTTCATGGCGCTGTTTGCATTTACATGACTGGAGAGACAGTTGAAAAAACTAAATTCACACGCGTTCGAAGTGGAGGATTCCTAGGCCTATCTAGTGGACGGATTAACCGTATTGGAAAACCTGTCGACCTAAAAAAAAGAGTCAAATCAAAAATAAAACAATTTATCCATTTGCAGAAAATCCAACTACCTATTTTGAAACAATTGACTTACAAAAACCACTGTACATTTGGTATAGCTACTAACAGTACATTTTGTATATCTTACTCTACGGTTGGATATACAAAAAATGAAGTTTTTACTGTTCGTTTTTTGTCTCTTTATTTGTCCTAACGAAATCCCAGTTCGATACCTGCTTGATAAAAATAAAATGATGGAACCTGCTTAAAAAAACAGAATATTAAGTCTCCGCAGTTTGTGAAGTAGAGATCTGATAATTATAAACAACTTGAAAAATAAAATAATAATAAGTTAAATGGAAAAGAAAATAATGTTTCTGTAATATTTTAGACGTTTATTTTAAATCTTCAGTTTTTTGCTCACTCTTGTATCCCATTGATCTTCAAATCTTGCTGAAAGTTTACATTTCATCCTTGATTCATTGATAGTAACATTTCCTTCATAAAAAAAACGAGAAATACTATATGGCTACCTAAAATGCGAAGCAATGGATTGTAAGATATGGTCGATCATTCAGAGTTCTATTTTTTCCCCAAACTCCTCACTAATTATTATTATTAGTATTACCAATGTTTAGACCCCATCTAACGTGTATAGGTGGTAACCAGCTTAACATTTAATTTCATGTTACACTTATGGATAGTAATGTAGTTTTCCTTTACTTTTAAATTGTGTTTTTTTAATTGTATTTGTCTTGGTGGTACTGAGTTTATTTTTTTTTTTTAGCTTTGAAAGAGTTCCCACAACATATACCGCGTTTTGGGATCCTGGTTTCAACAATCAATGAGCTAAATTCTGTTCCTAGCGCTGCCGCCTACATGCTCCTCTGAGACTGTAGGCGGATGGATCGAGAGGGGTAAACAAACAACCCCATCTCCTGCCCATCCAAAATCCAGCGAGTTTGCCTCTCCGTAAGAAACACTTCCGACGCCCAGTGCCCCTGAATATGACGTCTTTTTAAAATATTATTATTAGGTGGTGTACTCGCGAATCAATAAACTAACTAATTTTACTTACTTATTTACCGAATTTAAACACAATTTACGCATAATTTGATTCTTTTTCTTGGCTTTTATTGTCGCTGCTTTTTTATCTTTTCTCGCGTTGTGCGACCAAAAAATCCACCTGCATCACAGCGCTTCGGAGAACCTCTATTGCCTCGTTTAAACTCTACGAGGCAGCAACTTTAAACGTGGGAACTTTAAACGTGTGTACGAGTATGATGTAGACCTTTTTATTTATTTATTTTTTTAAATTTTATTTTGAGATGGTTTTCCATTGAAGAGCTAGTCACAGTCCTCTTCGGAATTTTAGTATACTTTTATGATCTTCCTTTTTAAAATCCAAGAAATTCACAACACTTATGCTCCCAGTAGTTCAAGTAAATGCAGCGACAGCGAAGTCCATATTATGTTATGGCTGTGTGGGCGAAACATTTAAAGCGGAAACTTTGAAAACAAAAAAGTTGTTTATCCCATTAATTGCAGTATTCATTTCAATGAATTCGGCTGCCCCGATTCTTCGCCCGTGGCAGGTCTTCCTATGAGTGCTTATGAGCCATAAAGTGTCAAGACGCAAGAGTGTCCAGTGGTTGTATAAAAGGTGCAACAAGTTCAAATGTTTATTTAGGAAGTTAAGAACGATTTAGAATGTTAAGAGTTTATAGTAATTTGATTTCGAATTTTCCTTTTTTAATGGAAAAATATCATAAATTCCAAAGAGATCAAAGATTTTATGTTTTGATTTAGAGACCGATTTTATTTATTCCATTTAGACACGAGTGGTATGTAAATGTACAATTTGATTCGTATGAGTTCTAACTTTGCATGTGACATTAATCATTTTCAATAAATTTCACTGTAAAAAACTTGCGTGTGGTGTGCTAAACGTAATGTGGTTTGCATGTACTGTGTTCTTTTACTGCCAGAGATTTTGTTTCCTTTATCCAAGTTGAAAAGCATTTGACAGTAGTTCTGCAAATTTCATTCCAAAAATAAGAGTCAACTTAGTTTGCATAGTACAAGGAAGCGATCGCCAAAAAAAATACATGATGTTACAATAAGCAGATGACCAAATAATTGCAGGGGTCAATATTGTTTGGTGCTCTCGTTATGTAGATTATCAGGTTTACACCGTAGTTGTGTGTCTCATTCAATAATTTCAAGACGTACGCCAAAACTGTTGAATTCTTGCCGCCACTTGCCCCAATGGCAGTTGTTTCTCCTGGGACGAAGAGGTTTCCAGTCACAATCGTTTTGTGAATTTCTTCCTCAAATGCCTCGTAAAAGCAGAGTTTACAAATCGCCTGACCAGTTTTGGGTCCCTTTAGCCGTCTTATCACAAACGTTGCACAAGAGGGGAGCCATTTTCTAAAGTTCTGTCCAAAGATGAGCTTTTCTAGAAGTAATCTTCCTCTGAGGCACTATCTTAATATTGATTTCTCAAATTGTAACGAATGCGATTCCCGAAAAAACGTGCGATGCATATTAAGCAGCATGTTATTACCAAGTTCTGTGTTTGTGAAACATTCCTTCAGCCCATGTATGATGTTATACGCCTACGGAAGAAACTCTTCGTGATTACGGTGTTGTTAGCAAAATGCGCGCAAAAACATTCGCTGGAGCTGCTCCAATATTGGAGAAAATAAATGGTCTTGAAGTCCATTGAGATTTCGGTGACTGTCGTATAATATACGAAAAATATGGTCAGTGTTCGCAGTGATGTGAGTGTCATTGGGTCAAACGAGAGTATCTGGCACCCACAGTGGAAACCCAGCTCCCGTCCACGTTCTTCAAAAGTTGGAGCAGTTGAAGAAACTCGCCTTCGGGGATATGAGTGTTGATGAGAATCGAAAATGTTTCAATTTTCTATATAAAGACATCAGAGAGGAACTGTGGTCTGGTTCAAAATCGGAATCGAATGAGCCCCCGGAAAAACGATTCCGCAAGTAAAAGGGGTAAATGAACTCTGAATCGTTCTTGTTTAAAAAAAATGTAGTAGAATCAAATATGAAGTATTTGTGTTCCTAGAGTTGTCTGCCGTATCTCTTCCAGTGTAATTGCGGACTTGTTTGTGCATCGAGCTGAGAAGTGAGATTCCTGAGCTGAAGGAAACAAAATTACAGATTGTATGCGCTGTCTCGCAAGTCAGTTTTATCTTCATCTTTAATAACTCACTTTGATCATGTTCCCCTTTTTTCCCAAAAAAGGAGCATTGACCTTCAAGCGTCAACCTACGTTCCCATACTGTTTTACAGCTATTTAGAAGAAACATTGCATGACCAAGAGGAGGAAACGAAACAACAAGTACAAAACCAATAACGGAGCTCATTGAGACTTTGAAAGAAGAGTGTAATAAACTTACTCTGTAGGTTGGAAGTGATGTTACGAGTACAATGTGAGAAAGTGAAGACGCGATGTAACCTTGTGTGGGAAGGGGATGGGGTGATGGACCAGGAGCGGCGGCTGCAGGTACTGCAAGTATGTAACCCTTACTCTCTTGCAGAATATAAAATGTTGATAACACCAAACTTCGCAGTATCATCTGTTCCCCTATGCGACAGACATCTCTGGAACATCTCCTCACACAGAATACTGTGTATGTGTGAGTTTTATTGTGCTCAGTGACGAATATTATTTCATTTTATCAATCTAAATTTTATTTTCCCAGGGGGACGTGTTTTATTTTCGTTTATTTTCTATTTGGATCGTTCCTCGTACTTCTCAAAAATACAAGGACAAATCTTTTTGCACAAAGTCATTAAAGCATGGAAATGTTCTAGAACCAAAACTCTTGGAGATTGGGATGTGTCATCGTGAAATTCAAAAATACAAGATCGTTAATGGTTTGAGAAAAAACTCTGTTGGAAGAACTATTTTCTATGACAGATTTTTAGAAAATTTCCTTAACCACTACAACCAAGCTCTAGAGCTTGGTTGTTACATTTTCAGTAGACGCGTGGTTTATTTGTTCATGTAACCATGCTGAAAGTGAGGGATCTTTAAATGTTTCAAGTACAGACTCTGCGTGAATTCTATCATAAACAATAAAACACTATTTAGTAAGATTAGTTAACGGTAAACATTACCAATATCAACTATCGATAAACGAAATGCAGTTGGAGATAAGTATTTATTTAAATAACATTTTTAATTTTTAGTTCTTACATCTTCCCATACGTGTGCTATTAAAAGCGAGGAGATTCAATCATTTCCAAATATTATAAAACTATAAGAGTTTTATTTGATTTGGGGTCCCCAAGTGGACCTGTTTCTAGGAGATATAAAAAAAATGTGGGAGTCACAACCGGCAGCCGCTGTAGCTGAAAAATTCTCACACCCTTAAAGGCAAAAACGCTAAATCTTGCGATTTGGTCATCGGAAATGTTTTTTTGTTTTTTTTTTTATTTGGAAATGATAATAATAATTATTGAATCATAAAAATGAAGAACATTACAATAAACGTTCATAATTGGTATTTAACTTAACTGTTGAAAGGAAAGAGTACATCATCGTCAACGAACTGCTGGGTGCTAAATCTTTACCGGGCAAACATATCACAACTTGTTTTAAGTAAAATTTTCAAGAAATGGGATTTAAAGGACAGCTTTAGCGAATTTCTGGACTACAAGGAAAGATCACAACCATTTTTCTCAGAACTATGGAGAAAATCCATTAACTCCCAGTGCCAACAGGATTTGAAGAGGCAGTCTCAGAGGAATGGAGTGCCGAATGTTTTCGACTATATTGTAAGTTTATGAACTGAACGTAAATTGTCTCCACTCGTGGAAATCAAAAGTGAGAGGAAAAATAATCCAATCGAACTGGTTGCCACACTGATTGGATTTGCAGTTGAACTAATGAACGACCAGAGGCGACATGTACTTTTACGAGGACATGAATGTACTCTTCTCTTAGTTGGTATAACCAAAACGAATTTATGCATTCGAATTGGATAGTTCCTAAGCCTATCCAGAGGACGGATTAAGGTTTTTAGGAAAACCTTAATACTGTATAACTTGATATAAGAGTAAGGTCAAATTCACAAGAAGAAGCAAAGGATTTCTCCATATTTAGTGAAATCCCACAACAGTTTTTTTAAAAAAAAAAAACAATCTATATCGTGTGATGTACGTACTTTGTCACTTGTGTTTTAATTTAAGAACTAAACTTCATATCATGTAAAAGTTTCTTCGAATTGAATTACTTATCACTTGATGTAATAATACAGAGAAAAACGAAATCAATTCATACATTTCAGGAAGAAGTTATTCCTAATGTTATTATTAGCCAATACTGTAATACGTTTATTTTAGTTAAGTGTGTGAAAAAGTATCTTCTCTTTGTAATACGGTATCCAGATTACTTCCATTCAAGTTAAAGAGTACAAAGAGGGAGAAAATTTAGTTTCAGCATCCCGATGGTTGAGTATGAGATTCCGAGTTCTGTTTACATTTTGTGTCTAACTAAATTAGAAGATATCGTTAGAGAAACGGTGGGTAAAAATATGGTTTATATGTTTTCCCTCACGGATGAGGTATCGTTAACGACATTTGAAAGACGTGTACTTGGAGATTACCGGATCCAACTTGGTGTGTACCCCGTTTATTACTCAATTGCTGAGTATTATTGTTGCTATGACAATACGATTACATCGAATATCAATTTAGCGATAGATCAACTCAGTTTCTGCGAGTGATAATTCTCGTTCCCAAGCTTCCTGGTTAACATGCAGGTGCCACCGCTCATGCACTGACAAGTAAATCGTCGTGCAATCCACGCTTAGCTATGGGAAGTTTTGCCAAGACATGTTCTGGCGAAGCACAACTCCTCGTTCTCTTTCAAGTGCGTCTGGTGTCCCAAACTCCAATACAGAACGAGACATGAACGAGACAGGACACAAAACGAGACTGTAACGAGACAGGGACGAGACAAAACGAGACGGGGACAAAACGAGAGAGAATGACGAAACAAACGAGACGGGGACAAAACGAGAGAAGGACGAGACAAAACGAGACAGGGACTAGCCAAACCGGGACAGGGATAAGACTGAACTGCACACCTCAACTAGGATGAAGAAACAATGATAGTTCGATCGTATGTGTGTACGTCAGCAACATAAAGACGTGAAATAACTAATGTGTAAATGTATACTGCACAGTCTGCACTGCAAGATGTCCTGTGAGTGCACCTAGAGAAATGTACTATTTATATAATGAAAGTATGTTTTGTGTGATACTTGGAACAAATTATTATATTTCAGATATCAATAACATTCTATTATGTGTTTATTGCTGTACATTAAAGGGTTTATTTTATTTTACTTGGTTTGATGTTAATTTTAAAAGAAAGATCTCAGTGATTGCATTATACAGTACATCTTTTTTCTAACACTTCCCCTCTTTTCCAGTTATTTTATAATTACTAAGAAAAGTTTATTTCTGGAGTAACATGTTATTCAAGGGTGGAGAAATGGAAACGCGGTCATTCACTTTTCTATAATAAAATAATCAAGACAGTGCCACCTACAGGTGTAATTTTACTGACGAGTTGGTGACGTCAACAGATTCTGACAGTGGACTGGCATATTTTTCCGTGAGAAATAAACTGTAAGGGGATTATGGGTTTATCCCAACCTATAGTGTTTAAAACAACCATGTTATGTAAGACGAAAAAATATGGCCGCTTCCATGAGACTTTAGATGTAACTTAAAATGATCGTATAATTAAATAAATACTTGAAAAACGATAACGAGACCAACATTTGCTTTAATGGTAAGTTTCATTATACAAACTATCGTTTTAATTTGTAATTGTCCTTTAAAGATGCGTAGATAGCCAAGTTTTGTGTGAATAATACTGTCTGGACAGAACACAATATTATTATAAATTAAGTTGCAAGAATGATCTCTGGACACAGCTTCCATAATAATTAAAACTTTAACTGGAAATAGTTAAGGTATGAATGGGATATCGAATATAATGATGGTGAAGTCCATCAATACAATGCAACTGGGATGAACACAATATAAAAGCCTTTATCGCGCTAGCGGAGATAACAACCATGGATAAGATCGTGTTTGAAAGCCATGGATTAGTAGGCTATAAGAGAAGGGGTATAAAAATAATAGTTTTTGGGTTTTTGAAGAAATGTTCAGCGAATGGGAAAGTCTTGGTGTGAACGTGAACAATGCATCAGAAAGACTTTTCTTAATCTTTTCAAAAATAGCCTAACTTCGAAACCCGCTGATTTTAATTTTATAATTTTTTTTTCAGAATTGATGGGTGACGCTAATGCCCAAAATGATCCAGAAGACATGGAGGGAGAGTGCTGGTCGCCATAAACTTCGCAACCCACTATTTTTTTAAAAATGTACTATTGTATACGGGTATTATATGTTAAATAGTTAAAATCTTTCCAAATGATGCCTACTTCTGTAATGAACCTCCTTGCTTTTGACTAGAGAGCGGCTCACCTATACCGAACAGATCCGTAACAGATCCTCATAATGGAGTATTGAGACTTTGAGAAGCTTTTCAAGGGTGCACACTTCGTAAGTTATTTATGGTGCAAATGCCAGTTTTTAGCGTTGATTTGTTTAAATTGCTGGTTATGATCAAATACGATCTGACAATAGCGATATTTCAATTTTTTCATCGTTTTGGTCCATTCGATCGTACAATTACGTCACGACACACGATGTTATGTTACTTCATATTTATCATTCGCGATAAGTAGATGCGATCAGGTTTTGCTCGTGAAGTAAGTCTCTCATAAATACAGAAATGACAGCTGCTATAGCTTCAGTCGACATTTTATGTTGCACGACTAGTGTGGTATTAGGACCAGACTGAAACTCGTTTGGTTTCACGCCAAATAACTCCAAACACCAAAGTGTGTTCAGCACTGACGTGAGTTATATTTTATTTCAGAATTTAAATCTCTAAACGAAATAAACAACGTAGCATCGTGATAGTTGATATTGGTTTAATTTACTGTGTTCCACTAGGTGAAGTGTTCCACTAGGCTGAAAACTGTGAAAAGCTGACAGCAATTTAAAGAATCACACAATCTGTACATAATTCTACACAGACAGCAGAAGATCCTAATGGTCCCTAGCCATCAGTACCGACAAGGTCCAGTACTGAAACACAGCAGGAAAAGAAAGATATGTTCTAACATCCAAAGCTCTAAAAAAAAAAGGAAAGCCTAAAAGCCATAGCTAATTGGAGTGGTTTGGAACGCGAGACACCCAACACGGGAACCTCCAAGCCCTTTGAGGCAACAAGATACATCATCGATTATTTAAATCCTGAAGTCCAGCTTTAACACGTACTCGAATGGAAAAATGCTACCAGCACTTAATCGAAAGGAGTCGGCGGACCATCTTGCAGTTTTGTTAAGGAGGAGACGGTGCTATGAAGCTGATGGTTGTCTCAAAGCCCTAAATCTGGACTGGAGAGGAGCAAGCTCAGGCAGTTGTATTTAACTAGCATTACTTGAGGAATGGCAACTGGCTGCGTGACGGTTATGTCAATTGATACTACAGCCAGGAACACCAGACTTACAGGAGGTATCTGTGTTTTACTTGAGTAGAAATTAAAAAAGGATATTTTGAGTTTAGAGTGCCGTGCAGGCACCTATACTCCAACTTATCATCACCAAATTGTTTGATGGGACATTTCGATTACGAATTGCCAATTGGAGGAAAACTCCTAAAGATTCAGCTTAGATGCTCCATCTAACCCGCGTAGCCAGGGAGTTGTAACAGAGAGAGAGTAGAGTTTTTTTTACTAGCACTTTTCCCGCAACTCTCTAAAATTTCTCATAGCATAACACGGGGAGCGGCGTTTTCTAACTTCGCGCT
>JAQFYH010000401.1:0-13003 GCA_034694405.1 Scolopendrellopsis subnuda
GATGATTTGTGACACTTCTTTTAAACTGATAAAATTCCGTAAAATAAGTTGTTTAAAACCAAATATTACTTATAAAAAAGCAAGTAAGAAGGAAAGTAGGTAAATATTCGCTAATATTAGCTAAAAATGATGAGATTTCCACTTTAAAGAAAAAGATCTATGTTTTTTCTCGTTTCTTCTTTTCTCCAGAATAATCTGTGAAATATCAAACGTTGTTTCTTCGGATGGAATTATTCCTAATTTACACGGGATATAAAATAAGCATTTGCTTAAACTGCGCATAATAAATCATCGGCTTAAGTGTCGTTAATTGATATTATCATTAAGCAAATATGCCGTTTTCCGTTATACACGAAGTGTGAAACACACAAAAAAACCCTTTTCTTCTGACGATTATTTCACGGATTAGTAAAACAAAAGTTAAATAAACGTCACAGGAGTTTTTTTTTTATATTGGAAAATCTCGCTCGGATCCGCGACTTTTTTTTTATTCGTTATAACGTATCAACAAACTGCTGCTAATGCCTTCGCGCCGGTCGCATCTGCCGAGGGGAAAACTGCTGATAATGCAGCAGCTAACAATACTGTCTGACAACGTCTTGTTAGATTCCATGTGTCGCTAATCCCCCAGCAAGGTATTACAACCATTATTCCAGATTATAACGGGTATTGGATGCTTCCGACAAGAGAGAAATTAAAATTATCTTTTATCTGCAGAGCCGCCAGAGGTACCGGAGTACGTTCGAATTACGGATCACAGCAGTCGGACCGTCAGTCTCATGTGGAATCCGACGTATGACGGTGGTTCGCACATCACGGATTATATCGTCCAGTACAAGAACGGATCAGGTATCGATCATCACGCGCTCAATTTTCCATTCAATATAGTTTCTCTCTCTCTCTCTCTCTGTGAAGACTTAGAAGATGATAGGGGGAGAGCCACGTTGCGCCCATCGGAACGAACGCGGTGGGAATTAGTGGCTGAATGGTACACCATTCACTCTTCAAATTGATGGGTTCAGAACTTTGAACGAACCGAGTTTCATGGCAGAAATAATGCCTTATCAACAACAAAAATATAACCCAATTTCGAGAGAGGTTGCCATGGCAAATTACTTTCTTTAATAATTAAACTTAAATAAATATCATTAAAAATAATTACGTTTGATTGATTGAAAGTAAACATACAATAAAAACATTATTTAGAAGTCTGGGAGACTGTGGGAGACAAGCTCGAATCTACGAGTTCAGCAAAACGACCTTTATATAAAAAGTAGAAAGATATAATGAGCACTCGAAAGAAGAAAATAATAACTATGTTGGGTATACTATACCAGTGTAGACGAAGTTCTCTCTCTCTTTTTGCTGATATAGAAATATTCTTATTCGTATGTAAAAATATAATTGTACGATGTCTAGAATCCCTCGTTAAAAATATTAGATTGCATTTACGTAAAAATGTTCCCTTTTAACTGCATTTTTACACAAAGAACATCGAATTCGGAAAAGAGAGAGATTACGATCTTAAGTTTCTCGTATTACCAGGTGAATATAAGATGGTGTTTGTTAATTTACAGAATAGTCTCCCGTTTTATTGCATCCATTAAACGTAGCAATTATTATCTTAATAACCGTGGCCCCGATGCTCCACCTTTTCACACAAACCCTGGGATAATGTACTACATAAAACTTTTCCGTTTTATTTCAACAGAAGAATGGAAGAGTGTTCATACCAACATCTCAGTAGCTATGACAACGGCAGTAATAGATTCGCTGCGTCCCGGTACCTCCTATAGCTTCAGAGTAATTGCTCGTAACGCGGTGGGCATCAGCCCTCCTAGCACGGGGGTCGGGATAACCACCACCGAAGAAGGTACGTACTTTTATTAAACTATAATTAACGTGGTGGAATTCTTATTATTTCTCTTTGTGTTTTGATGGAATTGAACAACCAGCCATCGATCTGTTTTGAGCAATAATAAACTCGCCTGTGATTTGAACGCGTCGTTTATGACGCGTATTAATCTCTCGTAACAAGAAACAACGCATTCAGCAGGTACTAACCAAATCTCCGAGAGAAACCGTGATTCTTAAAGGTGATCAGGACAGATCTACAGTATTTATCGATTAAATCATCACTTATCGATATTACAATCTCGATGCATTCAACAGTGGACGAGCTGAATGATGCACGGTATCGCTGTATCGATGCTAAACATCGATTGTGTTTATCGATTTTAGAGGTTTCGTCGGGATACGAAACTCATTCTGTTCAGAGCACCTTTAATAAAAAAAATAATAATATACGCATGCGCAATAGATCGCAACTAAAAACCACGTTTAAGTTCATTTTAATGATATTTCTGACTTTATCGCCGAAATGTTGTTGTTTCGTGTATATTACCCGGAAGTTAATATCCACATCAACTGTATAACAGAATCGGTTCTAAAATGAAACTGACAAAAGAAAAGCGAATTTTATCAGTTATATTTTTCCCTCCGTATTATTTTGTTGGATAACAGAATTTTTTCGGTTTTTATTGACCCGTGCGCGCAGAGAATAACCTACATTTTCACTCATGAATTTTAACCAGCGTGTATAGAAAAGGTATATAGCCGGTTGCCCCCTCCCCCTCAACTCGCGGTTTCTTTTTCCGGAATCTATCGAGGCTGGTTACACATTGTTCTATTGAGACTTTCGGTATCACAAATGATGCTATTGCGGGGGGTTAGAACTTTTTTTTTACAAGCCGGAAAGAGAAGGAGAAGAAAAAAAATGTCTGAGAAAACCATTCTCACGTTTTATTGCTTGCAAACAATCTTCGGAGTTTCTATAGACTTGCTTCTTGCGGAAGCTGATAGAAACACGTGACCTCAACCCTCATATTCCATAGATATTTAAACAGCTCCAGCACTTGATTCGCTGGAAAGGGGTTTTCTTTCCCAGTCGTTGCAAGTTTTAGGAATCATAAACAGGAGACTGCAAAAACACCGTAAAGCAGGTGATACGCAGTATTATTATTCCCATCTGAGTAAAACAAAGGCTCTCGCGTATATTGAAACCCTATAAACTTAACATTTTAAAATGACACCCTCCTCTCGTCGTTTACATGGAATGGTACAGAGTTTGCGCGCATATGTTTCAGGATTAGATTACACATTTTTGTAGTGCAGATGCAAGAGTGCCATAGCATTGCTCATATCAGCACTCTGCTGAGGGACATGCGAGATAGGGAGTTCTTGTACAAGTTTTGAAAATTCATAAATATTCCAAAAGGTGCGACAAAAAAAAATATGTTTTAGTACACGTGTAATGTCTTTAATATTCGAATAGTCATCATTGCTCTAATTCCGTGACTCCGTAATCCAAGTATGAAGATCACCGGCAAAGCTACTGTGGATTCCGGCAATATTACAGTAATATTTTAGGAGTCTCTATCGCCGGTACAATGAAACTAAAAAAACGTGAGCAGGAGTTACTCATATCTTACTCACATCTAACTCATAATTTTCCTATTTATTTACATAGGAATGAGCATAAGGTAAACCTCATGCTCACCTCAAAAATTGTTTCATTGTACCGGCGTAAGTGGTTTTATTAGGGTACAGTACGTGGACAACAAACGTACCATTTAAAAGTACCATTAAAGTCTAGACTTTATCTTTTGCGTTTCATTTATGAACGAATTCCCGCAACTGAGCGGTTATTCCTTATAAAAATAATCACTGTTCGATGAATACCTGATGGGTTTCTCCCTTTTTCGAGTTAGACATCTTTTCTTATCAAGCTTGACGAACCAATATTTGAACTAATTACGGCCACGAAGTCAATTTATTTTATTTTCAACAAGATCTTTGTTACATGGAATTGGAAAAAAATATTATCTTCTATCGAAGTATAATATTATTATTATTATATTGTTTATTGGCGAAAGAGGAAGAAGAAATCACAGCATGTTCAACTAATATAAGTTGAAATACAATATAGAAACCAATAACGTTCCACCCTATATTGTTCTGTCGAAGATCCTTTTTGCCCTGATTCGTATCGTGCGCGCGCGGATCTTCAGCATTCAACTCACGAGAAGACAGTACGATTGGGGATATAGTCTAGATTTCTATAGCTCGCCTTTGCTGGAACGTGGCTCTGAATAAAATGTGCGCGGCAGCGTGTACGGCAAATAAATAGAGATGAAATCCACTTGAAACTAACCTGCCCAGTTGAAGTCCGCGGGATCGAGGACCTCTAATTCCAGTTTTGAGATTCGAATAACAAAACCCGGGGGCACATGTGGTTAATTACCAAGGTAACGCATGCGGGAGAGGGACGAAAATGCTCTCTCTAATTCAACATTATTGTGTTCTTTTCCTGAATTTAGAGATTTTATATGTATACCCAGTTTATCCTGATGCATGAACGATGCTTTCTAAAGAAAATAGGAAGCAATCCGATCGAATATTGGTTCCTGAATAAATTATTAATTTTTAATTTTTTTGAGCAAAATGAAAAAGTCGGAGGCTGTATTAAGTTTATTTATTTTATTGTCGGTGCCGAAACGGGGGTCTAATATTATCAATGCGGGGTTTTCAGACTTGTTTATGAGAATGCAAAGGATTTGAAAGATTATGTCTTGGGTTGAAATTAATGATCAACCGACATAAGCGAGGCATTTACACGTCGCCTACATTATCATATAGAACCCGAATAATAAACGATCTCGAACGAAGATACGCCTGGAATAAATTGAGGATTATAATATCTAAGAGAGAGAAAGAGGCGCAAAAGTATATGGTAAACATTTCAAAAATACTGTATAATTAAGTAAAAACCATCTCACTCTCTCGTCGGAATTTTAATATGTGTCTATATCGCTTTTGAATAGCTGCTGTGCGGTATGTGCGTTGAATTGAAAAGACTTTTCGAAATGAAGAAAAAGGGGGGAGGTTTGTAAAACGAGGGATTTGCGCGTTTTCCTTGGGAGATTATCGACCAAAAACCATCGTATCTTTTCAAGTCCGCATTAAAGTCTTCTCGACTTTGACATGCGCGCAAAGTGGGTTTACTGATAAACAAGGAAAATAGATCAACCCCGATGCATAAAAATTACAGTTTACGTGTTGATTTTACTTCAACCGTTCAACGACTTTAAAACGTTTCCGAAATCCCGAACGTGTTTTAGTAAAAAGGTATTTTATTTATTGTTTTTCTTTTTTGCAGCTCCTGAAGCGGCGCCTTCGGTACTCGTAGCAAAAGCCCAAGATTCTAACTCCATTCTTCTAAACTGGCAGGTAACGTGGCAGTAAGGCACAGCTCTTGAATATAAATCTTTTGTGTAAAAGACACAATCATCCTACTGTCACACAGCTTTGCGAGGAATTACAGATTTCTAATAAGATTTGCTCATCTCATTTCATCTTCCAAACCTCTTATCCCGCAACGTCGCGGTGGGACGGTGGGCCTTGGACCGCAAGGCAGGTATCTTGAGCCTGCAATAAGCCTTGCTTGATCCATTATTAATAAAGTGTTCGCCCTACCTGCGAAACAGACGTGTTTATACTACGTAGTACGTATTATGATCTCTCTTTTTCATAGTTCGAATACGGAATGCCTTGTCGAATACGTTTGTTATACTGAGGAGCATACTGATGTCTAAAATTTTATCAGACTAGACAAGGGTTTCCCACATTTTTCCCGCATCCGCTTTCAACTAAATAATAAACCGTCTTCTATTGCATTAAAATGTAGCTACATAAAAAGTTTGGTTTCCTTGTGTGCTCAGAAAAATATATAGTGTTGTATAAATAATACTCTAAATGTTTATTTTAGCCCCCGGCCAAGTCGACATGGAACGGAGAGTTACTCGGTTTCCACGTGGGACATAAAGTTTATGGTTCGCCCTTGCCCTACTCCTTTTCCACAGTGGAAACTAAAGAAAAGAAATCGATTAAATATACTCTTTCTGAACTGCTCACATTCACGAAATACGCCATTGTGATCCAGGCATTTAACCGAATGGGCAGTGGGCCAACTTCCGAAACCATCATTGCGACGACCGGAGAAGACGGTAGGTTTTTTTAGACCAAAAGTAATACAAATTATACACACGGAAGAATTCCACCGGAAAAGATTCATTTGCTCCGTTCCAAATTACTTTAAACACAAAAAAAGGTTAATGATTATAAAGAAGAAATACGACGTTGTCGAGCAAAAACCCAGTTTAAGTAGCGATTATTTCACATAACATGATCCTTAATGGCAATTTAATTTCTCCGGATTAACTTCTCCAAATTGAAAGATCACAACGGAAGTGGACACGCGGCGAGAACGAAAAGCACGAGAGACTATTTTATTCTCTTCGCAGAGCAGGGGTAAAGATCGATGTAACCCCCATTTTATTTTTCGGTTATTTTTTATTTAATTTCAACTGACAAGAGACAGGTTCCTGACCTGTCTCTTTACCTCCGTTCTGATGGGTAAAGATGAAGCTTGCTTTCTTTATCTGTCTTCGTGCTTCTCCTCCCACGACTCGAAAGGACACGGCATACAACTCAGCTGGGGTAGGGTGCAGTGCGAAAGGATTAAGTTGCGCTGGCAGTTATATTCCGTAAGAAAAAGAAACTAATATAAACATTTCAACTTTCCAGTTCCGAGCGCCAGTCCGGAATCGGTGCGTTGCGAAAGCAGATCATCAACCAGCATCCAAGTTTCCTGGGAATCGCCACCAGCACAGAGTCAGAATGGACTCATATTGGGCTACAAACTTGAATACGAAGAACTGATAGAAGAAGAACATTATTCAATTGGAAATGCAGGTTAGAAAATTCGTTCATTTCTGATAGTAATTCTCAGATTGCATGTTACTAAAAATTTTTTTTATTTTCCAGAAAAAGATAGAAATGTGCTCCAAGTGTACTCGACGGAAGTGACGATAATCGATCTCAAGAAATTTACAAATTACAGCATCAGAGTGTTGGCATACACAAAGGCCGGTGACGGTCCCTACAGTCCTGTCATTGTTTGCAGAACAAAAGAAGACGGTGAGGATAACTTATTATTATTTCAACTTATTACTTTACTTTTATTTGCATTAGGCTACTTATAAACTGCATCGGATGCGTATGATTTTTACTCCCTGATTAGATCTATTTAGTACTAGCCGGCCGACCCGATCTTCGCACGGGTTCTAAAATACTAATGTACAGAAAAGACCCAATGTGTATTTTCAGTAATACCGATAGTTGTTTGTTTAATCCTCTCATTATGAGGTTCGAATGGAAAACAAATAATTTTCATCTCCCTTTTGCAAGTGACAAAAGTTACTGGTTTGTAGGTGCACCCCATGATGCGCCGCGCACTCGATCAGAGATAGGAAAACGGAGATGGAAAAATATAATTGTGTAAGCTAGTAAGCTGTGTAAGAAAGCCAACTGCTAAACCGATCAGGGGACAAAATACATTAAGGGCCCCTGATGGGCCCCACGTTTGAATTTTGGAATGAAACCACGACTAAAACCTGCCTATGGACTTGACAAACAACTCCTGAAAATTTGGTGTAAACATCTTCGGCCATTTTTTATTCCATAAAGTACAGCGCCACACACATACACAACGTACACTTCGGCTTATAGGTAGACAGAAAAGGTATAGATTTGTGTTTGGATGCAAGCCAACGTCATGTGTGCATAGTCAATTAGATGGTGTAATCATATGCAAATTCGCAGTGTTATAATCCTAGGAATGTCTCTGCGATGTTTAGATTAGATAATAATAACTTTATATTATTACGTTAAATAAAAGTTTTTTATTGAATAATTTTCATACAAATGAATTCAGGAATTAAGAATTGTATTGTTTTATTTAGCTGTTTAAGCGACGTTGTTTTTCACAACATTCCCTTCTTACTGGTCTAAGAACGAGCTCGAGTTCATTTATTCGCGTGGAAAGCTCGCTAAAACACTGAATTCCAATTACTCTCAATCCCTCTCATACTGTATAAGCCTATGTCTGATGTCTGTTATAGTTCCAGCATCGCCGATGGACATAAAGGCTTTACTAGTGAACGCAACTTCGATCCTAGTGACGTGGTCGTCTCCATCGAGGACCAACGGGCTTCTGACAAAATACACAATCTATCTGAGATTACAAGAAGAAGTTGCGCAGGTACCCCCTGATAATAGTTAGGTGGGCTTCCACGTCAGGCATTTCTGTCGTGAGGGAAAGACTCTCATTAGGAGCACTCGAATTTTTTTATGTAAAAATCGCCTTTTTTATTTCTAGGTGCAAAAATACTACGTGCCTCCGACCGTGACGCAGTACCATTTTAATGGACTGAAGGATAAGAAACGTTACGATTTTTGGGTCACCGCCTCGACCTCATTGGGAGAAGGTGAAAGTACAAAAGTTGTAACTCAATCGCCGAGTGTAAAAGGTAATTTCGAAACACGAACATTAGAATTTCAATATCCCCGGTGAATCATACAGTTGGGGAAAAAGAACTTCAACTGTGCACATTATTGTTTCTTTTCTTTCTTCTTTTTTTATTTACTTTTTCTTTCCGCAGCAGCCTTATGATTGTTTCCGTAGAGATTAAGGGGTTTTCTTAGCTGACTGAAAGAAGAAAAATGTCTAAGAATGCCAATAATACCTTTCGTTTAGTTTTTCTGTCGTTTGTTTCCACGGAAGCAAAGAGTCAAACTTCTTTCCCCGCTGGTTTTTCCAAGCCCGTTTGGCTGTGTGTTGGTAATGAAGGTTTTTAAAATCTCATATTTCATTTTTTTAGCAAGTGCAGGCGTGGCTGGATTTAATCGAATAATCTATCGAAGATGGAAGCAGAATATAACCCTAGGCTGCATGATAGTCGGAACGCCACTGCCCAGCCGTGTTTGGTTATACAAGTAAGTTATGTTCTATTCGGGCCACCGCCAAATATCGTTGGCCTTAACCAAAAAAATATTGGGATTTTCGTTTATGAAATTTGTGCTTTTCTTTACCAGATACAAACCCGAAAGCAGCAACCGGCAATTGGAAACTACAGATTCCGTGTTAATATTGCCCGAATTAGACAGCAGTAACTCCGGTAATTACACCTGCACGGCCAGTAACAGTTACGGCAGTGACTCCGTCGTTTACGACCTACGTGTGCTAGGTAATAATTTACGTGCATTACGGACAATTCGTAGTAAAAGTCCTATCGCTCACGTTCCGTGTCATTTCAGCGCGCCATTAAATATTTAACGTTATGATTGTGATGGTCAGCTGTTATGCGCAACCTGAAATCGTTATTTCGAATTGTTGCGCTATTGTGCAAATGTCCAACTTTATTGCATAGCTTTTATGCGTTTCGTACAAGGTGAAAAAGTATATCCCCCTCGTCGAGTTTTATGATTTCGCTATTAAAATGGATTCTCTATTGACCTCGTCTCAGAATTTAGAATTTCATTCTTGAAAGCATTGATAAGAAGGATAATTGCGGACCGAACGGAGGGGGAGCTAAGGGGGAGAAAAGAACATTTATAAAAATACTATTACATTTGTAAAGTTAAGTAAGTTTCTTTACCTTATTTTCTAAAGGCGTACTCGTACACTCTGGGATTAAGCTAGCCAACCTCTTACCCATAAAGAGCCCATGTATCCGCCACTGTTCAGATATTTTGTAGTTCTTTCTTGGAATCCGTGGCGTAGACAGTACAAAATTTGACTGCTGGGGTCACAATCAAATTGACGAAAGTTCTCAGTATTTTGACTGAACGTACGAGTACAGTTAGGCTGGAAGTTGTCTAGCTCCCTCCCCCCTCCCCCGTATAAGTTATACGCCACTGCTAGGAATTAGGACGAAAAGTCATTTACTGCAACAGTAAAAATCTATCTTATCGCCCATTATAATTCCTAGTCGTGTAAAGTGTAAACAACCCACTTTTTATTAGCGTTTTAAGAAAGAAATTCTTATAACCGAATGTTTCGTTCTACTGAGTGAAGAAATTAGCTGCTCGTTAAAATGAGAAAAATTTACGCTGCTAGAATTTAAACAATTAAACGCGAAAGAAGAAGCGGTAATTAAACGTTTTTAGACTGTAAACAATAGTTGTCGCATACCTTTCGTGATAATTAATTTTCCAGTTGTGAACTGGGGTAACTTTTAGTTTGTTCAGCAGAAGCGACGAAAAACACACAACAAAAAAAATAAATTCAAACAAACCTCGCTGAGCATTTTAATTAGGGAAAAAATAATGAAAATGAAAGGAAAATGCTCAACAAAAGATGAATAAATGAATTATTTTATATAAATTCTTCAAAAAATCATCATTATAAACGTATATGACGAAATGCGAAAGTTCAAAGGAAGAAAAATGAGCTTTACATATTATGGTTTTAAAATCATTTTATCTCTTTCACTTTACGTACTGCTTATCATTAAAGAGAGTAAAAAAATATCTTAACATAAAATCTTTGCTGAATGTACAGATTCGAAATAGAATCTTTGCTGAATGCACAGGATTCAGCGTGTCTCTGTGTTCGAAAAAGGATGCGACAGTCTAATTGAATAAGCCACAGCGGGTTGGCAACATCGTTATATGTTTAGCCAAAACTTACGATACGTTTTGAGACAGAGAGGCTGGAGAGCCCTACCGTATATCAGTGATGGTCGCATTGGGTTTTGGTTTCATATTAGAGAGTTTTAGCAACTTCGACGTAACGCTAACGTAACGTAAATGTAACGTAATGACACGTTCTGAGCATGCACACATTGGATAATCCAATAAGAACGTGTCATTACGTTACGTCGAAGATGCTAAAACTCTCCAACATGACTATCTTACGTAACATATTGATCTAATTACCTTATATTCAATACGATCATCTGCAGTTTGTAGCCCCACTCTGCATCAAATCTTCTATAAGTCATTGGCGTTCAGATAATTATATTCAGTTGTTGCAACAGTTAATTTGGCGTGAAATAATTTACATTTTTATTTATTTTTCAGCTCCCCCCGCAATGCCGACGGTTTCCTTTTCGAGAAGCACAAATTCCACAATTACTTTCTCGGTCAAAGTTAATGAAGATGGCGGTGAAAAAGTAAATGGTAAATAAAGAACATAATTATTCTTGTTATATGATGTTACAAATGAAAAGAATTTGGACGAAAGGACACTTTCCTACGTGTTTAAAAAGGAACAACGGTGTTCGAGGGGATAGAAGCAGATGCATGACAGACCTTGAATCTCTCTAGGAAGTTGGAACATAATACTCGCAAGTATTTCGGTTGGGCATAGTTTGTAAACCATTATAATAAACATTTTTTAATTTCTGTTCTAATAGGTTACCTGGTAAGCTACATGCCTGATTATGGAAAATGGATTCAAGAGGAATACACCGGAGACATCGATGCCATCACTTTGCAAAAGCTGCAGTGCGGAATGAGATACCAGATAATCGTCCGTGCCATGAACAAGATTGGTCCCAGCGACGATAGTATGGCCGTATTAGCATATACCAAAGGTTCAGGTAAGCCAGAACAGAATTAGGTATTTTATGATCAAAGCCCAGAAGTTTATTCTCTTTTAGGACCTGCTATAACGTAAGTACTATGCAATAATTTTACAAGTACTGTAATAAGGAGTTCTGATCGTTTCAATTGCAAAACCAAAACACGTGCAATATTCTAAATTTTTGGAATATTTGTAAGCATTTTCAATTTCAAACAAGATGGCCGGCTTTACACAGACTCTTAATAACCAGTTCTTCGTTTCTGTTGCAGCTCCTCTGACGCCGAGAAAAGACGAGATTTTCATCACGAACACAACTCACACCCTCGTCCGTCTAAAGGACTGGCCGGACGGCGGATGTCCAATCCATTATTTCATCCTGCAATACAGACTGAAGGGTCAGAGAAATTGGACTTTGGTGTCCAATCAGATGCCGCCTTTCAATTCCGAAGTGCTGGTACCAGACCTAAGTCCTGGAATTCGATACGAAATACAAATAACGGCGCATAACGAAGCCGGTTCGACCATCGTGCAGTATGCCGTGCGCACCAAAGCATCCGCAGGTACAAAGACACTGGGTTTTTACTTTTATTTTTCGAACGCTGAACATTTTGACACGTGGCCCATTGGACAATATGTCGACTGCGTGCGTTGGATTTAGATTTCCAAAAGCTCTTCTGTAGAGCAGCTCGTAGCATTTTACAAATCAGACCAAGATGTTCTTAATCTGAGTTTGAAACACGGGAACGATCGACACTAACTTATGGAACGCTATAATCGGGAATTAATAGACGAAAGTGTAAGTTAAAACCAAGATTAGAGTCTGGGAAACGAATGTCCGATTGGAGGGCCATAAACGTAACATTTTGTATTATATTATATTATATTATGAAGATATTCGACGAAGCATGTGTTCGATAATAGGCCTATATGTTTTTCTCGTACTGAAATGTAGTAAGTTGAGTAATATTATTCTTGATTATAATGTAGGAAATGCCGGTTTGGAGTTTCATGACGACGAAGAGGAAGATTTGAATGACGATTTGACTCTGATACTGCCAGTCATGATCGCCATCTTGTTAACTATTTCGCTCATTTTCATCTGCTGTCTTTCTTTGAGATACATCAAACGCCAAGGAAGGTGCTACGATGCTGGTTAGTATTGTTATGAGTTTTTCATAATAATATAAAGAATACGTAATATCAAGGGTACATGAATCTGTACAGATTCATGTACCCTTGGTAATATAAATTCAGAGGGTAACTGAAATATATCACTGCTGTACGAGTAGTAACCGCCTCCTTGTGGCTCTGGATGTGGAAAACGTGTTTTGCAAACCATAGAAACTAAACATTTTGCTCTACCAATTCATAATAATTCCCTTATACTCACAAATATTCCTTAAGGGGAACCTAGTGCTGATGACGTCACAATGATGAAGAATAGGAAAAAATGTTTTTTTCCCTGACACAATCCTGAGTTTAATATAGCACCTAGAAACATGGGGTAAAAACTGT
>JAQFYH010000402.1:0-12999 GCA_034694405.1 Scolopendrellopsis subnuda
TGTAGTATAGTAGAACAGGAAGTATACATTCTCTTTCACATGGGAGGCTGGTATACTTTACGTTTAAATATCTAACTGACCCAAACTTCTGGGCCGCTAAAACAAACAAGATTCGATTATCCATGAACAATATTGAACGAGTAATTTTTAATTCTCTCATACATTTTAATTTGTTTGTTTTCTCAATTAATAGAGCTCTTACCCGTATTTTGAAGATTTTACGAAGTATACTGGGTAGGCCTATACCTGTAATTGGCACACATTCATAAAAAAATATTAACGCGACAATTTGGCTGTTTAACTGCAAGGAAAAAAATTATTCAGTGTCATTATTACTTTGCTTAATTTTAATAACAGTTCTCTGTGCAATTATGAATGGGGACTAAATAAAACGTGTTACGAGTATATCAGACTTATTCAAAAAGCAATGTACAACCTTGTGAAATGAAAAATAAAATTGGCAGAAACAAGACGGATTGGCCCATCCATCACTAAATCCCTTTAAAGAATTATATAGAATCTTTGTACCGGTGTAAAAAACTACTGTAAGAAGATTAATATCCTTTATATTCCAATCTATACAGAGTATTACTGTTGAATCATTGTCCTTCAACGGTCTGAATTTCAGTCGCCTTAAAGTTCTTCTGCACTTTATCGTTATGGCATGCTGCCCGTCCCTCCACATAACCCGGCACGTTGGAACTATAAATGGAACATTCTGGTTCGTTTCTCTCTTAATCCTACATTATACAGTGTGAACAAAAACGCCAGTTTGTCCCGTTTTACGCTGACCGTCGAGGAAAAGCACTTGGATAGGAAACTGTTCAAGGGAATTGAGTCAAAGTAAATGGATTGAAAATCTGTGTCAAAGATTCGAATCAAATTGGAAGTCTCCCGTACATATTTTCTAGATTCTGGTAGTAAATTTGAATCACCCGTCGAGTAATCTTGTATTATAATTAATTTCACGTCATGTTTGTTATTGCTGATAGCATAATTGAGAAAAAAACAATTAAAAACAAAGAAAGAGCTGCAAGGATTATTACTACTCTGATAGCTCTTACGGCAAATGAAGCACAAAAAGGCTATAACCGTATACCTTCAATTACTTAGTTTGTGGACCAAAATCTGATCGGTTTAGGTATAGTATTTAATTCTTTTTAAAGAAAGTGATTCGATGCAACATGACTCCCAAACAATTATTCAACAAATTTTGTAGTCAGAAGAAACATTGCAATTTATTAACACTAAAAGTTATTTCGCTTTCCGGGACTCGAACCCTAGACGACAACGTTCTATAAGACGAGTGAGTGCGTGCACTAACCCCTCGCCACTTCATGCAGGATTGGATGACCAAAGTTATATCAAAATATTGTAGAACGCACGTCGCATTCCAACAGTGAAGACTGATCTATCAAATAAGCAGAATGCTTTATAGGAAAGTTTAGTTAGTCTATCGTAGAAAAGCGTTGTTACGTAATACCATCAGCTAGTTAGATCAAGTCCCCAAAACACTTTTTTTCTTAGAAAGAATCATTAAAGCATTTTGCTTGAATAATTCATTTGGATATTGCTTTAGAAAAATAAATTGAATTGCATACAGAATTTTCAAACGTTGCCAAATTTCACCGTCACCAACTATGGGTTTAAAGTACCAACAACGCAGACGTTGCTGCCTAATGTCTATTGATCAAGTGATCATCAGATCAACGTTACCCCTTTTTTCCCTTTCAGATCCATTATTTAAAAAAAAAGTAGACAGCAGCATCCAGCCAACACGATAACATCATCCGCATATCCAGTTTTAGCGCGTCCAATGATCCCATGGAGTCGGAAATTGTGGATCGTTCAATTTTTTGATTTCGTACTCGTGGAAGGATTATATCGGACAGCTCGCAAACTGATCGCTGGTGATGGCTGATGACACGTTCTCTTCATGTAATCCTTTAACTTCTTTCTCGGATTGGTGTAACCAATCTTCTTTCTCCAACATTTTGCGAGAAAGAATAAATCACTTAAGCGAAAGGTCGAATACCATTCATGTCAAACAACACAGGAGTCAAGATGGATCATAGCATATCGGTCGTATTATTAATTTTATTTAGAAATTTCGTAATTTTGAATAGACTATAGTTTGTTTAATCCTTCCTCGTATGCCGCGATACTAAATTAGCAAACGAAAGAATGTACAAGTCCCCTGAATCTGTACTGAAAAATATAAGCTTTACCCCGCGCCCGCGGGTTTCTAATCCGTGCTTCTCGTTCCTTTTGCATTATAAAAATCGACCATATTTTTATCCAACGTTAAGTTCTTCTTAGAATACATCAATACACATTTAAGTTATTATCGAAAAATGTTCTGTAAAACCTTTATGTTGCTATGGTTTTATACATGAAGTTCACCTCTCTCCGAACACATACCTGCCACTAAATAGCTCTTCGGTCAAAAGGATGATTAATCCGCATCAAGCAATCTTAGATCATACACGAGAAGCCAATATGCCTTAAGTGCATAATATGAAGTCAACAGCACGATCGCCAACGTCCAGATTTATCTTTTCACCAACGTTATATTTACGCACCAACCCGCAATATAAGCTGCCACTCTTCCCACAGCGATTTAGTCAAATAGAGAAAATCCTCTTTGTGTGCAGATTTAAAATCACGAACATTATGCACATATAACCAAAATATGTCGCTGGGGATTTCTCGTATAACTCGTCTTCCAGCATAATAATCCCCGCATCTGCATCTTTTCCTGTTCCGTATGCAGATTATTATAATGAATTGTTGCAAAATTTAGAAACTTTTGCAATATATATATATATATACTCTGTATATATATATATATATATATTTGAGAGCAGAAAGATTGGCCATACGTTGCATTTGAGAGTAAGTGTAATGCAACTATGTCGTATACAGTATTAATAACGCCGATAGCCCAGGTCTATAGTTATATGTCTATAGTCTATAGTCTAAATAATAGAATCAGGATGGTTTACGGATGATGAACGCGACTGATCTGATGGGTTAAGACTGCGATATAAACAAACTTATTTCAATTCATTTCACAGTGAATACGAGTATTCTATGACATTATGAGAGGGTTGAGGTCGACTTCACTGAGTGATTATAGTTTACATTCATATGTGTAAAGAGAGCTGATATATAAAAGCGTTAAGTTTCTTCTAAAATTGACCATGGATTAATGAAAACTTGATATCAATTCACGTTATAAGTATTCTTTATCATGAACATTATTTATATGAAATGAGATGCATAGACTTTAGTACTTTGTATCCTAATGTGATGGGTTACATAGCCTATCTCCATTTTCAATTTCCCTCGACGTAAAATCGGTCGCATGCAGTATATAGCTTGAAACAAAACCCCTTCATTCCATCACATACGAGAAACGGCATGCTGCAGAGGCTGGGATGCAGCTTGTTATAACGTTGGAAAGCCGAGAGAATTAATAACAGGAATATCGCCCTCGGCACTTTGACTTGCACGGCATACTAATATAATTGATTAACTATTCGTAAAATGACACTGATATAAAGACAAACTATGGCAGCATGAAAAATACGTTACTCTTTATTATATTCGCACTGGCTTGATGTATAATTGCCTCCATATGCAAGAAACAATATTGCCAGAATGAGAGAGGGATTGAAATTTTTTATTACTCTTCTAAGTTATAAAACAGAGAGTAACGAGCTCCTTTTAAATTAAAAAACTAAAAATTTCAGCGAATCGACTTTCCAGCTATAAACCAGAATGAAATGACATTTTTTTCTCTTTAAATTTAACAGTTTATTTATCTGAGCAATCAAATTAACTTACGAGGAAATTCTCCCTGTTTCAACGTGAAGGTATTTTTCTACTCGATAAACGACACTGTGTATTTTTTTCTCTAATTTTCATTATAGCTATTCACTGTTTGCGAATTTTTGTCAGCTCATAGTTTGGTAATTAAATTATTTAGAAAAATTATCCCGAGATTATTATTCTGAACTTAATCAATGAGTTCACCAAAGAGTTTTTATTTCATTTTTACGACTCATCTATGTACGTTGTTGTAGATGCCATAAACATTTTATCACATACATGATTCATTAATATAGTCCAATTAGCTTCATTATAAGTTATGCTTAGCATTGAATCGATTCTACATTTTATACTATATACAGACTATACAGACTATAATACAAAATATTTAAGTTCTTTCAACTGCAAATAGCCTACATTATAAATGTATACTGGAGTATTGTACGGAGACATAATACCCGTAACCTTATAGTTTTTAAGCCATTTTCATAAAGACTTTTGTTAAAAGCTGAATTTTATATAATAATAGAGACTTTCTTTTCAAAAGTATACTGTGAATAGGCGACCTATACTCTCCGAGTAAGTCGTAAATTATAATTTGGAACCCAGTATGTAGCATTTTAATAGAATGATAAAACAAGATTAACTTATATATGGTCATCATGTCATTTTAAGAGATTTTCTTGGCTTGGTTAGACATGTATATTGCCCAATATCCTTGTTGGAATTACATTGTTATGATAGGCTACTTTACTCTGTAGCTGGAAATGGTCTGATGGTGCATGGATCCTCCGCTGCAACTATCCCTGTTCGTCATTTTACGACCAAGATACATAGCCGTCTAAGTCTTTTCTCCAAAAATAGACAGAGCATGCATATAGAAGTAAAAGACCGCATGCTTCATGATAGCAATTTGCCTATAGACAGAGGAGCAGCACAGGAAAAATTGCAGAAATCCCCATCGGCCGTATTGACTGTACGAGAGAAAAGTATATAAAGCACTTTGTGCTATAATACCATAGTTGGCAAGAGTCGTTGCACTTCGATATTGTCGTTACTACTGATGTACAATATGACTGAACGTCAACCGGCAAAGAATATTTCGCATCATGGAAAAATAAGAGATAGAACAGAGAGCGAGTCGAAACAGCCCTCACAACGCTATAAGATAAACGGCCAGCTAATCCTGATATGAGCATTCTTGTCAGTTGCATCTGCAGACATTTCCCGGCATCGATAGTTCAATGTATAAATTAATGCAACGTTTCATGTTAGATGGTAAGATAATTGTTAGTCGATGCTGTTGTTTTATTGTTTCTCGACGCAATGTGCTAGTCTTATCTAAGAGTCTTTCAAATTCCTGCAGGGGTTTTTGCATAAACTGCATGAAACTCCCCTCTCATGCACTATAGTAGCACTCAGTAGCCTAATAAATTTGAAAATGTTTAAATTAAGAAATGTATTACTACGAGAATACCTGAGGTTGTTTTTGGAAATAATTTTTCGACTTTCTGCTATGGTATACTTATTTAAGTTAGGAATTCTTATAAAATTGTAACACATTGGCGTTACCATGCATTATTTGTGAGAGTGTCTGTAAACGTTTACTTGACATAATAGCTCATTTGGCTCATAAAAAACTCTCCAATTTTTTAAACTTATAGTATCTACAAATCTCGAAATTCAAACGTAAAATTAGTTTCAGTTCGTGTGTCTAATTGTTTCAATATGAGATGGTCTAGAATGGGGTTATCACTTATATCTATGCTTTCAAACTTTTTAATAAAAATTGTACCAGTAAACTAAATAAATATTGTTAATTGCTACATGTTATTGAAGTGTATTGTGAGTGAAGTGTTTTGAAGTCTTCTCAGAATACGTTGTTTTGCTTGCCTTTTTCTACAAAATAGAGTCTTGTGTATAAATAATGGTCGCAGCTAAAATGTGCGCTCCTTTGGAAAAAGAAAAAGGAAAAATACAAACAGCTTGTTGTGGGCGTGGAATCAAATCTGTGGATATATAAAAGTAAAACAAAATAAAAGATAACATTACCCGGTACCGTGTACGGGTTTTCTGAAAGATTTATGTCGAAGAACTAACAAAAGACTGTTAGAATACTTTGCGAAAGGGAAACGAAACCATTACGAAAAGAAAAGATATGTCCGGCCACACTCAGGAAAGCTTTTATTTGAGATGGTTTTCAGTTCTGCAGCGCTGCTGCTGCACTCTGTTTTTATCTGATGTACATATTCTAACGGTGGAACGTGTAATGATGAATTGTCTAAAACATGCAAAAAAGAAAAGTTGGCTGGATTACGTTCTTTTCAGAGAGATGAAAACAGTTTTTGCTAAGTTCTATTGTAAATATAGAATCACATAAAATATTGTTTCAACATCATTTTTCATCTATCAAATATTGTTACGGCTTATTCCGGAATTTACTCGCTGCATGCGCGACCTATATTCAATTTCTATCCAAGTTATTCCACATCATTCGCATTTACTGGGTTACTGATGGGTTCATTAAAAATTGAACTTATTGTTCACTCATTTACGTTCATAAGCTCAGTTTCTAGAGGGTCGTAGTGAGAGGGTGGGTCTAATTAGCCCTGCTGTATCCTAGACTTTCCTAGTGTTTTTCAACACATAGCGAATCCATTGGATAGTTACTTCTCCTCCCAGGATTGATAAACAAAAGAAATTACCTTTCCGTGTAGTCGGTAGCCCCATTTAGGGGAATTCCTATCCTCCTCCCATCAGTTGCTTTGCATCTAGGGCACCGGCTTTAGGTGATACAGGTGAAGAATATAAAAAGTGATGGGTTGATTGCACTTTTAGTAACATGCACTCAAGGTGATTCCCTCCCAGCAGTGTACACAGAGACCATAAAAGAAAATTTATACTGAAAATAAATCTATATTGTTTGTATACTGGGTAATTTTCCTATTGGGATTTGAGACCTGCAAACCGTCCCTTCCTATCAGTAAATCATCGAATTTCGTAAAGTTAAACTGGCGTAAATATCTTTTTGTATCCGCTGCACCAATATTGGCATCGAATGTGACGTCAGGATGAGAACATCACTCTAATACTCGGTAAGCAGTTTGTTTGCAAAGACAATGGCTCTGTTCGAAGGATTAGTACTTACAAGTTAGTCCAACAGGCCAATACTTTCTCTTTCAAAGAGGAAGGTTATTCAACCACAAATGTTCTTTGACTTTCCTTGCTGGTTTTCTTGAAAAACAACTACCCACACCGTAATCCAGCACGGAACACTGTATATTCCATAAAGGTTACTCCGTACACTTCTTTAATATAATATTACCAGAATATATCTCATACACAGATGTAATGCAATTTTAATAGGTCTTATATCGTCATCTTGAGTGAACTCTGAATCTACGGACACGTAATCATTCATTCGTTTCGTAATAAAATGAAACAAAACAAAAAAATCAGATAATTAATTTAATACTCTGAACCCTCTTTCGTTTAGCGAGCAGGCAATTAAACTTACATAAAGCTTTCTATTTGCGAAAAAGGAATGAAAAACAATAGAAGAATCCCGCATTAAAGAAACAGGAAAATCAATTAAAGAGAAACCATAAAACGCAACACTTGCAACACCGAATATATGCGCTCTCTCGAAACCGGAAATTATTTTCTTGACAGCTATACAATAGTAAAAGTTTGTCACCCCTCAAAGACCGTCGTCTTGATTTTTTTCTTAAGTGTAAGATACAAAAAATAATGTGGCAAATTTTAAATATTTTTGAAAATATGATCATTGTTCATAACTGACTTCCCGTATAGTAAATCTTACTAAATTATTTACTCTGAAAGTTCTTTTAAATAATCTGTGTTCATTTTTATTCTATATTGTACACACAACACATTTTTCTCCACATTTGTGTCACACTTTTACTGAAAAAAGCAAACGATCCAAAATGCTACGTCGTACAGTAATTGCTGCTGCTGTGCGCTGAATTGATCAAAGCGAAAAGTGCGACAAAAAAGTTCCATAATGTTCAACAATACTCGTGATTGTTTATACACAAAATTGTGACAAAAATGGGGATAAAATCTGTCCTGTGAAGGTGCCTTTACACAACCACGTCCACTGTAGTAGCTAACTTTACTAGCGTCGGGTATAAGCTCGTACCATGTACTTGCTGCCTGAGCTGAACACGTTCGGTCTGGGCACGTTCGTTAACTTTTGGGCTATCGAACAGGGGTAATTACAAATAAAAAAGACAGCAACTCTACAAGCTGCAGAAGTTCTCATGCATTTATTGTATTTTGAGAGCTGTTGAAAAAAAAATAACGCAGAAATAAAATTTACATCAAAAATAAATATTAATCCCTTATCAATTCATTATCCCGAACATAACACGAGAGAATGTGTTTTTATTTTTCACAGTAATTAATGAAGTTAGATTACGTCTTACGAAAAAGGGGCGCGCAGCACGGCACAGAAAAGCTAAAAAATGATGTATTCGAGTAATATTAACAGCTGTTATGAATCGTCTAAAACAACCTGTCATTTTCTGCGAAGAACCATCTGCGGAAATTCTGGTATTAAAGATTAATGTAACCAAGAAATGAGAGGCATCTATAAAGTATCACGTATATAAACTAATAGATAGAAAGGAAAAAAGATGAATGTCAATAACGCTCTCAAAGAAGGGAGCTCTCTATTGGGGGATTAGTTAAAGATGCTACACGCGAATGATGTCGTGCACATCATTCAGAAACAAGTACGAATATATTTTTTTTATAAAACTGTATTACCAGAGGATTAATTTTTTTTTAATAAAATGCATGGTTATAGGGGGGGGGCAGCTTTAAAAAAATGAGACATTACTAGGTAGTGTTTCAGTGTGAAATTAGTAAGTTGCTGTGTGGCCGGTGAAGACATCGAAACGTAGTCGATCGATGAAACCAGGTTACAATGTGCCTCCGGACAGGATCATTTGAATTTTGAGTTTAGACATCCTTACATGATGTTGTAAGGACAATTGAATTCATTAATCCTCAAAATTCAACGGGCCATTTAATTATTTGTCAGCAAAGTTACGGTATTTTGTTGAAGCCGAGCTGTACAATATTTTTGGTTTCGGTTTTTTTTTTTTTCAGATAAGTTAGAATGAAAACGAACTAAACGAAAACGAAAACGAATTAAATTTATTTGGCGTAGAGTGGTAATTGAGCAAGATATTTAGCCTGTTCGTAACAGTCATTCATGATTTTAGAATATGTTATTGAGTTAATTTTGTCCGGAAAAATAAGGGATGTAACACTATCATTTGACCTTAGAATCGTAACTTTTTTGGGCAAAATTACAATCTTACTATGAATACACAACATTTCCATACAGATATTGTACGTTCATGTTACGTAAATATTGTTATCAATTAATAGTATGCTTACATTTCAATATTATCCCCCGTTAAAATACTATACACTAACACAGTACGGTATTTGGAGAACGTTCGTATTTTACCTTTTAGTCAATACCGACTTTCACTGTATTTCATGAATAATTTCAAGCTCTATGGCTGTGAATAAGTTGGCTATCTTGTTACTCCAACTCGTAACGGACTCGTAACGGACTCGTAACATTGCTGGCAGCGAAATATTTTAAATAAACTTCATTTACCGCCCCGCATGTTAAAAAAATCGAAAACGTTCTTTCTAATTAGTTCTTGATGCCCTTAGAGAAATGTTCTACGGTATATTTCGCACAACCTTCTTTTTTACTCTGCACTGTGACATGGGAAATTTTCGAGTCCGCAAGCTAGAGAGCCGTCCGGAGAATTCTAAACAATCACTTCCAAAAAATGTAATCGAATTAAACTTTTCTTTCAGCAATTTTGAGAGGTTTTCTGATATAAAAAAAGTTCCTCCTAGGAGAAGACAAAACGCGTCATGATAGAGAAAGATGTAATACAACTGCATGTGGAAACGCAATAGTAACGAGAATTTCATACAGAAAGCAAAAATCCCTTTAACTTGGCAAGTAAAAGGGTTTTTTTTTCTCTCGTTGCTATGCGTCTCCAGTCCACATTCAGTTGGAGAAGTTGAACTAATTTGTGCATCTAACCTGAATTCAGCTTGAACGCATTGATATAGAATAATTTTGAATACTTCTGTATGACGTAATCGTATGAAATCATCCACTCATTATATCTAGCTCACATTGGGAGATGAAGTTGAGATTTGACACAAAGAATTCGGGTCTATTTCCAGTTTCGGAGATCGTTGCTACCAAAAAAGTAAACAAAGAAACAATGGCCATCTTGTTATTGGAGTATTTTGGAATCACCGATTTTTTAAAAACCAACACGATGCAGGTTATTCGCAGTAAGATTAAAAATGGTTTCGCCTCATGTGAAAATGAAACGAAAATATCTTATTGGTTTGGATTCAGCTAACATCTGAACTCCGAGTTCCATTTTGGAGCAAAGTTTTTTTCTCCCCTTTTACAAAATAATCAACTGTCCACATCGTTCGTAACTTCAGAATATATTTTTTCCATGGTAAGTTATGCGAAACTAAATAGGTTAAAAGAAGATATTCGGATACCTGCGAAAACTGGGACAATTGGAAAGTATTGAACACCAGACGACTTAGTGCTAATTCTGAATGCGGTATAAAGTAAATTAATTTTCAGACTTTCGTGACCCACCTAGAAACCCTTAGCGACCCACCTAGAAACCCTTGGCGGCCCACTTGTGGGTCGCGACCCACTGGTCGAGAACCACTGCTGTAGAAGAATCAAAACCTGATGTCAACCATCTAACTTTACAACAGTGTTGGAATCTTTGTTTATGGTTCTCGTTTAAAAAGCTACTGCAAATTCTGTTTCAATAATGTATAATGTTTGGTATGCACTATGCAGCAACCCTCACATGAGGAACCTCTGCGTACATGTTCATCTTCGCATAGTCACTAACTGTGCGCATCAGCAAAAGAGCAGCTATACGCTGCGGTTGGAGTTTTATTGCCTCGAAAATAGATGTATAGTCTTCTATGATGGATTTTTTATTCTTATTGCTTTTAGGCATCACATCTTCTCTCATCTCGCGTGCCGCTGTTTTCCTACCTCTTCTTTCATTATGTAGCGGCATAAAGTCTTAAAAAAATCGCAACATGCCCTGATGCCGCTTATTACATTTTATATTACAGCTCATTTAATTTCTGCACCGCGTTTTAGTGTCGGCAATTTTAGCAAATAATTGATATTTTTACATAGTGTACGTAAAGAGATAAAAACTATACGGATATAATTACTTTCATAATCCCTAAGGTAAAAAGCAGTTGGAGAAAAAAAAAACTACTACTTTATGTAGGCCTACCTTGATAAGGACGGGGAAATGCTTATAACTTATATAAAATACTTTGTAAATAGAATGTCCACAAAAGTCCCAATTCTTCAAAGGAAAAAAAAAACAACTTTGAAGATCAGTAATTGTTATAAGAAACATGAAAGAGAATAATGCTCGTTTAGCGTTTTCCGAACACTATAGTAATAAACTGAATTTAGAATAATATTAAATACTGATCCGAAAAGCTCGTTTCTGCAGGCATATGCTAAAAATATACAATTAGCTTGTGGTCGAAGCGCTCGAACGAGAAATACTTTTAGATCATGCAGTTTATTTCCCAGACCAAGTCTCCAGGCTGCATGGATGGTTTCAGCAAAATTCGGTATAATTTCCCAAATGGTGGTGCAGCCTAATATGTCGTAATTCTAGACGGGCGCAACATCCCAAAGGATGCTCACGGGCGGCCAACGTCAATACCCATTTCGTTTTCGTGTTATGGAACGAAGTACGTTTTCTACTTAAATATTTATATATTACATTGTGTTAATTTGATTTTAGAACTATTTTGAATAACCTCCGAATAATGTATAATTCATTTAGAGGTTAGTGTATGCTTGCCCTAGGGAACAGTTCTTTTAATAACTATTAATTAAATTTATAATGGGGGTGCAGAGAAGCAGCGGTAAAACACTTATACTCGTACTATATCTGAAATACCCCATACACATCTTTTGTGCGAACTAATTTAATCATTTTTGGCGCTGCGCCCTGAAGGTGCAACACGCATAACAGTTGTACGTTTGTAAGAATGTTAAGAGGAAACTAAATTCTTCGTAATTGTGGACCAAGTTTTACGTCTTAGTTTATGTTGTTATTCCCCCAAACGCATCGCATAATATTTACAGGACGAACTCTTTATTTCCTTATGCGGTTATTTATTACTTAAAGAGCAGAATGCAAATTATAGCGACTATACTGAGGACTAACTGATGGAAATGTTGCTGACGAAATAGAACAATATTATTAACTATGTCTGTAAAATAAAACTTTGAATATTTCGAATTTGATCAACTGAATTCTGTTGTGAAAGTTGAAGTTATACTGCTGTGCTAAAATCAGTATGGATAGCGCATGCATGCCGCAGTCAAGGCAACAAACTATGCAAAAACATAATGGTTTTATGCTTACCGTATGACTGCAGAACTCTTTCGTGGCTCAATTATATGTCTGACTTTTAGAAGTACTTCGCCTCCCACATCCCAGTTCTCGTCTCCTGAATACGTCATTAATCACAGCGCTAAGTTTAAACATCCACTGGAATCTCAAACAGGAGTACTTTCGAATATTGCCGTGTTGTCACTTCGCGGATTGCCGCGAAGCAAACACGGTCATATTCGATAGTGTACACTACAGCTCTTGTGGCTCCAGCCAAGCTGTCCCGAGACGCTTGTTTAAACTTCGCGCTGTGATTAAAATGGCGTCTCCGGGAGGCGAGACCTGGGGAGCGATTTCCGTCTGCCATAATGACGTAAAGACAGTAAAGCAATGCTTTTCCAATGAGTGACGTCACCGACTTTACCTATTCCTAAAGTCAAGACAAAAACTGTGCGCGACGAGGAAATTCAAGAAGCCAGATATTATGTATCGCGAAGGGGTGCAGGATTCATACTGCTCTTCCTGTTGACTTTCTACTCCTGGAGAAGTTTACAATTCAATGCAGTAACGTACAAAATAATTAAGAAATTAAAGTAAGACTGCATGGTAAAATGATGTTAAAATTCATTATAAATACCTTTTTTAATATTATCACTCCAATTTTAATGATTTTGAAAAGCCT
>JAQFYH010000403.1:0-12991 GCA_034694405.1 Scolopendrellopsis subnuda
AAAATATTTGCTCTTATGCTGCTTCCATTCAGGAGCAAATAAAGAATCGAAAAACGAACATTAAAACTCTGAATGTCAATTAAATAAAATGAAGATTACTTCCTAGTTTATTTTTATTATTTAGAGACCTGCAATCCGCGCACAAAAAGCAAGAGATCTAACCATGGAGACACGTTGCTTCAAATTATTGTGATGAACAATAATGATAAAAGGCAAATAAAACGATTACTAGGGTTGTTTTCATCAATTTTTTTTCGCCCATCTCACTGATATTCACATCAGCCATATCCGGGAACATTCACCCTATTACAAAGAGCGCTTAAATTATTTGTTTTGCACTCTTAACTGCAGTTACTTTTTGTTTACAATTCAATAATTGGAAGTGTATTACGTTTTATATTATCAATCTGAGAAAAAGCTCAGACGAGGAGTAAAGTGTTATAATAAAAAATGAAGTGCTAGTCGGGGAAATCCATAACGCTGATAATCTTGCGCTGCGCGCGTGTTTTTGCCGAGAAGGATGGCGAAATGAATGAGATATAGAGAGGGAGGAGGAGGGGAATTGTAATGGAGATTGTAAATATATATAGATACCTACTAGAACGTGTTGATGGAAAGTGTGATGGACTCAGTACATTAGAAACCAAGAAAAATAAGGGTGCCAGACAGATCTGCACAGGGTGGCAACATGACCAAAAGTTATATGCGAAAAAATCGCCAGTTTCGGCAGAAAATATTTTATACGTAAAGTTCGTCAACACCTTTGATCTAATGACTTTTCGAATGAGAGCAAAACGAATAAGCGTTACAGAATGATAATGCAAAACAAGTTTGGAGTTACTGTCAGTCGGGCATAGACACTCGTAGAGAATAACAGCGGGTCAGTAAACTGATGGATGGAAGATTTAAATAAGGTAATATACTTATACAAACTTCTTACTCCGTAGTTCCTTCTTCTATCGTAAGGAGTGTAACCATAATGTGTGCTGCTCTGGAATTTAGAGTCCATTGAGGGCAATATTATATGCGTGCATTTACAATTACATACGTGTTACCTTCTTATCTTACCAGTTAGTGACTATAATACAAGGTTTTTAAGTACAATAATATTGTCCCCCTGTTACGAAGTCAAAACAAACGGTTTCCTTGAACACCCTGTAGAAACCATTCCATTTGCAGTGATTGGGCTGCCAAACTTCATTAGAGAGAATGCGGTGAAATTTACAGATACGGTACTAGATAGAAACAAAATTTAGAAGACAAAAAATATCCCCAAAATATAAATTACTCTTGCTGTGTAGCTTTCTAAAAACACATAAAACAAACCTTATATTATTATTATAGTCTCGGTGTGTTACTTCTGCCGTCGTTCTGGCTAGCGCTGAAAGTATTATATTCACAATTCACTTATACCAAGGAACTTTCATAAAATGTTTCTGGATCATTGGTCATGATGGGCAGCGAAACCAATTCGCAAGAAAAGATAATATGATTGATTGCTACGAAGTACCGCGCACTGATTGATTCGGGGGAGCGAGTTTTAAATTCTGTATAACGGAGTATACCCGGGTACTGTGGTATCTTCTTATTCCATTTCCAAAGTTTAGTTATTCGTATTATTATTCTGTTGTTGTCCTGTAGACCGTGGGAGCATCATAATTTATGGTTCATTTATTCTAGCGGTATGTAATTTTACTCTTGCCCATGATTCACATAATAATTAACGATACGTGGTGCTATAAGATAGGTACAAACCAAGCATTCGAGAGGAAATAATTTCCGTTATTTCAGAAATTAGTCTGTATTTATGTATACAATAAATTCGATAATGTTGCTAGTTGCTTAGAATACGATAAAGATAACATTAAAGTTGGCAACACACGAGACGTTTTTGTCACATTTTCGTAAAATTTTTGTGGCGCGGTTTCACGAAAAAGAGCTGACAACAAAAAAATACTGCGGCGCACAGGTCTTGCTCTATTTGAACAAAATCGAAAAGTGCGACACATAAGTTCGACATGTTCAACAATCTAAGCATTTTGTGCTTGAGTTTCAAAAAGTGTGAACACAAAAGTGCATGTTACAAATATGTCTAGAAAATTCTCTCGTGTGCATGTATCTTTAGAGTACAACGTGAAATTTATAAACATCCGCGTATTCGAATATTTACTTTCACTTTATGAACCAGTAATTTTGTTTCCTTTCCTGCTACACGCCGTATATAGAAAAGTAGATTGAAGAAGTTGTAAAATCGTTTTGTTTTTATCCAATTTAATTTTCTTACTTTCATTGAAACTCAAAAACTGTAATTATTTTTCGTTGCTGGGAGAGTGAGACGCGACATAAAATGCAAACTCTATATTGGAGTGCTGTTGCGCAGCAGTAGTAATCTCACTCTTGATGGTATTTTTCCTCTGCTCGAAATATAGGGGGAAATGAAGATTTTCGCTATTGTTCTAATGGTTTTGCTTTCCGAAAGCGAGAAAGCCCCGCGTCTAATCGCGCAATTGCAGCAACTCCTGCAATTTCTTCGCGCGATTCAGACTCCCGCTTCTTGCAATAAAAAGTTACTTTTTTACATCTATAGCCTTGTTTTTTTTTAAACCAAAACATTAAATAACATTATGGGCTCCACTCGAGGAGCGAGATGGTGCGTCCTGTGCTAATTGACGTTCCTTGAGGTTCAAAAAATAAGTTACTCAAGTATATTTGAGAAAGAGAGTGGTGTTACACGCACTTATTCCTGAATTCTCGTGACGCTAGATTTGTAATGGCTGCTTCTGTTGTACAGATAATAGTTCAAATGCTTCTATTTTGTACGCGCAAAGCGATATACTGTTACTGTATTCGCGAACATAGAAAACTGTCTTTTTTCTTACTTCCTAATATAAAATACGTATCTTTACTGCATATAGGCTACGATAGAACGACTACATGCGTAGTATTATTGCATTTTGTTTTCTCTCTAAAATCCTTTACAAAATTATTTTAGATATTAGTTTATGTTTAAATCCGTTTTGTTCAGCTTTGTTGAGTTTGTTTTTCCCTCGTTTAAAAAGCGAGCCAATCACAAGAGAGATGGGCGGGTCGATGTCCTATGTTGGGTGCTAAAAAAAAATTGCCACCGTGATTGCGTAGTTCATTAGTAGAAAGACAGTTTTCTGATCAAAGTGCAATTGGGTTGCCCTGATAAATGTCTTTAACTGAACAGGTTTAAAGGTTATTTGAAAGAAATAACCTAAAATTTAACCAGTTCTACTGTAACTTTCCCGTTCTGAAGCATTTATTACTCGTACAACGAATGTGAGACTATCAGAACGTACCCGAGAAAAAAAGTCTATCTATCGTGACACTCATCCCTTCAGGAGGAGATGAAAGAGAGTGAAGAGTTTTTAGCGATAATCGTATGATCCTCCCTATTGATAATTTCGAGATCCAGGATTTTAAAAAATAAACCCTCATAATATAAAAATCAAGAGATTACACAATATATAAGCTGCATTTTATGGATCTACTCACTCTAGGGACCTACTGATTATGTGCTTAACTAACAGGAAACTCCATTTTAAATGCAAAATAAAGCGAATTTTTGCGGCGAAACCCTCGAAAGCATCAAGTCCACGATAATGCGCGAGTTTGCGTTAATTACTTAATGATATGAAACAACTTGTAACGGCGCCTAATATCCCCCACGTCGACCAAAAAGACCGTTGCTTAATTGGATCTACGAATTTTGTTTTCTTTTTCTTAGATAGTCAAACTAGCAGTTTTACCACATTAAGATCTTACTTGAGATCATTTTCTCAGACAGAAAAAACATCTCCAGCTGATTCTATTGCTCTCTATAAAAACATACGGAGTCTTCCAAGAATCATCAGGGTTGTAGAAGGAAAGAGGATAATCAAACGCTTTAGTTCAAATGCGATTTACGAGTATGTAACCGAAATAAAAATAACAACCGAATAAACCGGATTTAGGTTAGAGACCCAGGGGTTTGCAACATACAAGGATTTAACCTGCAAATACTGTAGTTTATAACTATAGAAAAACGAGGCATAAAGACCTCTAAATAAAATTATTGAGACCATATCAAAATAACACAACGTAACAGTTCTGTAAAATGCCGTCGTTTAAATATTAATATTCCAGCCTTTTTGTGAAAAGAAAAGATAATCTTATTTTCCATAATAGACTGTATCGACGGCACAATAAAGTTGTTTAGTCATGTTATTATTTTCGAGAAGTTAGTACGTTTGAGCCAGCTGCAAGCATCGCATCTTCAACCAAAGAAGAAAAGAAATACGAGTAAGCATCGGATGCTTGTTAAATATTCCAACAAACATAACTTTATGAACATTTTCCACATATTCTACAGCACCAAACCTGATTGGTAATATCCCTGGGATCCAGAACGAAGTCATTTGGAATATCGGATATCTGGGATAAATTTTTACACCATAATATTACATCGGGGTACGAACTAACGAAGTAGCTATAGCAAAATACCAAATTCCACTAATGTGAACATTCCAGAGGAAACCATTGATGGTAAAATACAATTTATTCCATATTAATTATAACAAAATCTCACAGGTTGTGCTGAAACTTCGACACTTTATACGTAGCATGTTGAGATACGCCATTTTACTAATAATGCTGGTAATAAGCAGATACTGTATTTCAGTAGTGGTTTACAAATCCAATCTTATTGACAGCAGAACTGCAGGTTCAGTATATGTAAACAGAATAAACTGAGAAATTTATTTTGTTCTACAAAATATAATGAGTTTAATGACACATTATGCACAGTTACGAAGACAAAGTTACACTGTCCCACCCGGACTAACCCATTACTATAAGATCATACTTGTAATAGGGAAAATTTTCTATCTTAAATTTGCAGTTTTAACGTCAGTACATCATTGGTACGTTGGAAAAAAGAAGACTCGCAACATATTTATAACCTTATCGTAATTCTTTTTTATACGGAATAGTTTGGAAATAACTCAACGACAAAAAATAAATAGTTCTTTACTCTTTTCCTTCCACTCTATTTTTTTTTTTTGTTCCTCTTCTTTCATCTGCTGAAAGTTTCATCCTATATATAATATATCTAGAATTGATTTCCACACAAACTGCAATTTTACCACTATGTTTTGAGCCTCTATAAAAAAAAAACAAAATGCACCCACCAAACAACCGGCAACGCTAAAAAAAAATTATCAAGCTCTAGAAAAAAAAAAACTACCTTGTCTGTGCCAAACATATTTTACACCCGACAGAAATCCGGAATAACGCAGCAGCTGCTGTCGACTACAGACTACTTTACGTACAAACATATAATTTTTCCCCCTCTCCCGCTCGCCTTCCCGATTCCTCTCTTTCCCACCTCATCACGCAGTATTTTCAAGTGACCAAGTCAGTAAAAAATAGGTGTCCCCCCACCCTCCGTCTATCTATTTTCCTTTGGTTCCCGGCCAGAACTTACTGCTCCCGACTTCATCATGCGCAGCCTCCTTTTATCCCCCCTCTTCAATGGCGGAATATATGCAGCCAACCTATATAGGCTACGATGGTAGTAAAAGAACCATTGACTGCCTTGTAAAAAATTTGTTCTCCTTTTTTTTTACTTATCGCCTCAGCCGTCTAATATGTCTTTCCATTTTAAACTTTCTTCTTGACTGAGTAAAATTGTCGATGGATCAGCAGCTATGAGGGTTGCCAGATAAATAAAATATATGCTAATAGAAAATTTAAGTAAATAAAAATAAAATAAAATTACTTCTGTAATGAAATAAAGAGTGAACCCCTCTTGAGTGTTTTTAATTAAAACGAACAATAGAAAAAGAAAGACATCTTTTCTGAGATACGATTTCTTTTCATATAAATTAATAAATTATGAAAAAAAGCTCTGAATCTACAATCTGAAACTATCTGAACGAAAGTTTAGATGGTTTAGACTCATGTGCCACATTAATAAAATAAAATAAAACTCGAGTATCGATGTAATAATGCGGTGGTACGTCGAAGTACTCGCGGTTACTATCTCAATAACAGAAAATGGGAAGTCGGTAACAACCAGATTTCGTGTGAGAAGTGAATATAAATATTACTGCTGCAATGCGTTTTGTTCATCTCGTGAATAGTTAGTTTGCTTCTCCAATAATATTGTCAGTCTAATTGATTCCTATGATTTTAAAAGGCCCGAACATTCATTAAGTCTTATGAATATCAAAGGAAAAAGGACACGGTACCCTGGGAATCTGGAAAGAAGCTTAAGTTATACGAAAATCCTAATTTTAAAGCGAAAAATGTATTAGAAAGCAATATTATTCGAAGAAGAATCATAAAACACAGAATTTGATAGATGTAAATCTTCCCTATTTCTACTGCGTATACAGTATTCGAAATACTCCTTATTTCGAACGGAGGACTTTGAGATGTTCGTGACATGTTGGTTTTGGGGTCAGTATAGTTTGGTATATTTCCATTTTTTTGGCAGCTCGGTAAAAAGGAGTTAAACAGTTAAATCTTGACATCTCTGACTCGGTCTTGGGGTACATTCAGCAGATGTCTTGGCTTGTAGTTCCAGCAAAACCAGAAAACGATTACATGTTCTCCAGGGTCCCTCATAAAACATCGTCGCGCCGGACGACAGCAGCCTCTGACTCAGCACCAAAACACACATCGATTCTAAACAACATTATGCAGAAAGACTGAAATCAAACGAGAAAAAAACTGATTTAACCGACTGCCCGTAAAACATGGCGTATTGTGGAGGCTCCGCACGCATCAACAAAATACAGTCATCATCAACTGCCATTCACGTTCGCTTTTATCGGGATTGAATGGATGTTTTGGAAATATTTAAACATTTATATTATAATTCTCTACCGTTCTATAAATAAATTCCGTTTCTTCGGGTCAGATTTTATTTCGTATTTGCAAATAATTCAGAATCTATCACGACTAAAATAACTTCCGTCTTTAATGGGAAAAAACCCATTAATATTTCTTATTTTTATGACATCTTCGTTCAATAAAACATGGTTCTCGATTTTGTAATTTTTTTTAATATCGGATTTTAAAATGTTTTTCTTTTTTCTTACTTTTTTTTACGTTGAATCTATCATAATCTTTCAACAGAAATCAAGATTTAAAAATAATCTGAACAATCATTCAAACTGATCATTTCCGCGAGATAAATACATAAACACGAGTTTACAAAATCAAAATATTTTCCACAGTCTTTTTTTTTCCCTCTTCCAGACATCAACTTCATTTTTTTCCCTTCCAGTTTCTAAAGATAGATTCAAGACCCGCATGAATCCATCTAGAAGAATCTAGACGAAAGTATATAAAACTTCGCAGGATATAAACGATTATCTGAGAAGAATAATCAGGGATATCATTTATATCCTGGAAAAAACTTTTATACCATCCCCCACAGATCTATTCTTTCCGTAACGGTCTTACAGAGCTGTGCACAGATCCTTTTTCTTCACTTCCTAACGCGCATATTATGATTGTTTTTTCGCATAAATAATTCATGTTTCATATTATAGCATAACAGTACAAGATATTTTCTTTTATAATAAGAAATTCTCGTATGATGGCGGTTGGTTCAATAAGTTTCGAGAATGTAGCTCCATAAAACATAAAATATGCATGCTGGCAATTTAGAACTTTTTATAGTTGTTCTTGATGTGAACGGGGTTAAATGTGTTCGCGATTCTCAACGTTTAAATTCTAAATAGCCATTTTTTTTTAAATAGAAATTAATTAGTTGGGCTTTTCTTTATTGAACGATACCATCTTAATAAAAAAATCCCACTTTTGGGGATGGAGAATCCGTCCTTAGCCTACATAATTAGACTGCTTCAAACTGTCATTTGCTATTTTAATTAAATTAAATTAAATTACACTTACGTAGATCTTGTTTTTTGGAAATTATTTCTACGAGTACATCAATGCCACTTTTGGACATACACTGTAATTTTAATTTTCTTCCTTTTTAAGGTGCCATTTGTTGTACTTTTCTCAATAAATAATACAAAATTTCTGCCTTAGTATAGTCGACTGGGTTTGACTTTGAACCAACTACCTACCTTTGGATTATAAGACTAGCAAAATTACCACTTTAATACCGAATGCTACAATTTTTCTTTTACGTAGTAAATTAATATTATGCCTACTAGTACTTAATCTTACAAAATATGCAAACGCAAACTCCAATATCCTAGAAAGAAGCCTTGTATGGCACATTAAAACTACTGCACGTATCTGTTTATGCTGTATTTGCTAAGCAACTTGATTCTCGCAGGTAAATAGGTTCTTGAATATTTTACTAATAACTTATTTAACCATTTCTATATCGGCTCATGTTGTCTTATAATCGATTTATTATAATTTTATATCGATCCAATCTCGAATGCACGAAATCAAACTGTGGCCACCAGGGACATGACGGTATAAATTACGATGGATGTAAGGACAAAATTTCCATATGATATACAACATTCTTTATTTCTGGCACTTAATGTATAAATAATGGACTTTCTATCGCGCCCCCTCGGGGAACAACCAATATCAGCAGCCAAAAACTTGGATTTTTTTCTCTCTCTCTCTCAAAGAACCCATTGTGTTAAAGTTGACGGAACTACGTACAACATACAAACCATAAAAATAACGGGGCGATTTATGACGGCATGATTCATTGAACGTAATAAGACCAACGGAGGAGCGAAAAAAGTGGATTCAAATCAAGAAAGGTCTTTCACTCTCGACGTATTGGCTACATCATAATTTCTTTCAAACATTATTCTTTGCTGGAAACAAACAGAGATTTATTATTTAAATTTCTGGGTGAAGTTGACAGTGCATTTAACTTTATTTTATTACGTTTTATGGATTTTATTTAAACTTTGACGTTTGTAGTTTTAATATTCTCGAAAAAGTTCTTGCAGCAAAATTATTGCTAGGACAGTGAGAATTACACTAAAAAAGAAAACGTGGGGGTTGGGTACTCTTGGAAACATTGATATTACCATTGTCTAATTGCAATCAAACGACCACCTTGGGCATTCAAAATAAGTTAGCTCCTCTGGCACAACGACTGCGCACACTGTTCATGTGTAGCTATTTTGAATGCCCAAGATGTCAATTTTGATTGCTTTTAGGCAAGATGCAAATGAGTTTCCATGAGTTTCCAGCCCCCTGACATTAGGACGCACAGATTGTGGTATCTGTTTTTAAAGTAAACATTGCCCCATTTAAGGGAACTTCCACCTCTGTTCATTAGACCCAAGGAAACCTTCTGTATGTGATTTTGTTTTGTAAGAAAAACACTCGTAAGTAATACAATGTCCTGATCTGTTATTTATAACGTTTAATTACTAAAATTTTAAACCAGTTTCGTTAAACCAAATCGTTGATAGAAAACTACGGCATTCTTTTCTATGGATTAGAACTTTTCGTCTATGAATGCTATTTCGTAGTCAACACAAACTTTGTTCTTTTCTTTTTTTTTTCAACTTCATCTTTAAAATTCTCTCGACGTCGTATTGACTGCGTATCAAATGACACCCGTTCCTTTTAGGTTTTTGTCAATATTCCGTTCCCACTGAATATGTACAGCGTAAATAATTCCGCTCTTAACCTAATCTAACGCGGTGTATATCCAGTATAGCTCACAAAAATATGGGACAAAGTAGAATATATGAATAAAATTTTCATTTGTCACCTTCGTTTCCCCTTTTCGTGACACGAGGAAGGAGAAAAAAAAAGAGGTGAATGCGGATTAGTTTTCAACATCCGACCGATCAACTATATCCGCGGCAGTTGCAATAATAACGATATCTCGAGGCGCATAGGAGTTCATTCGACCAATAATTCGGCTCCCAGATAGAAATAGAACATTAATTAGTGACTGCGATTGATCGCTATAAAAGAACGATGTAAGATGAAGGCATTTTGTCCAGCGTGATAGTGTCGTATTTTCTTAATGCTTAACCAGGGGGTGGTCAACAAGAAAACCGAACATATCACAACTCGTAAACATTCTGTCGAGCCAATAACCTCACATTGATACAACATACAAGAAAAGAGTCAGAGTATTTTATCAGGGGGGTATTTTACAAACCCATCAAGTTCTTTACACTAATACACCCACAAACATCATTATGATTGTAACAATTCCACAGTACTTATTGGACAGTTTTATCCTAATTGCCGCCCGTTTGAAGAAATTGATAAAACTCCGCCCCTGGCTAATAAAAGTACTTATCAAATACACACAAAATATTGGCATAACAGCAGTTCCGCTATTCTATGGAAACTCTTCGTTTTGTCCATTGATAGCTCTTGAAGTCCTGCACCATTAATACACCCGCTTTTCCACATCCAGAGAGTATGTGTGTAAAGAAGCAACGGTATTTATGTAATGCACAATTTTCAAGTTTTTCTTGAAAGAAGACTTCTGTCGTTTAGTAAATACAACTACAACCAGCAAGATATTTGTACTACTTAAGTTATTAACTTAATCTAAATATTGTCTACTGCTAAAACTGCTTGAACGGAAGGAGAGATATTCGTTTATATTGCTGTATATTTAGAAAAGGTTTCTAAATATTATAGAGCATATAGTATTTTAAATTAATACTATACAACGTTGTATATAAAATAGAGCATTAAATGCATTTACATGCTCGTTTGATGCGTTCCGAGTATTTGAACTTATTTAATCAGCTTCTGCAAGATAGATCAATCCTTTAAAATTTAGGCTTTCCTGAAATGCTCGTTGCCGTGCGATGTGAATAAATTATTTAAACCCGATGCACCTGCCGCTGATGCACTTTATTATAGGTTGTTCAACTTACCTAGAACGCCGAGCCTGTAATTGATCGTAACTACTATAACGTTGCCGAAACTAGCCAAGACTGAGCCGTCGTAGGGATTCCCGGCGTTCCATTCGTACGATTCTCCGTGAATATAAACTATAACAGGCAACTTCGTAGATTCTCTTGTAACTGTAACAAAACAAAGAAAAATAGTTTAGTTTGGATCGAACATGAAAAAACTTTTCCTTCTAATTTGATATAACGCTAGAGCTGCTTTCGTCGGAATGCAAAGAAAGAGCAGGGAAATGTGGATAAGACGTCAGGCTGTTGCGATAAAGCATCATCCATTCCCTGAAACTCTGGTGATTTTAGCCACAGTTTCCTATAACATTTTATCAAATCAACTGTGCAGATCATTGTTCCTGAGGTTCCAGGCTCTGCGCAGGAATGACATAATGACATGGTAAAATTTGTACAAGAAAGCCATCGTAGGTTTTTGAACATTTTAGTTCCCTGATGGGTAAAATATTTTAATCTCTTCCGTATAACGTTTAAATTAGCGTAACGGAGATTTGGATCAGAGTATAATAGTCTAAATAATAAATTCTCATCAAGAAAATTCAGTTTTCTTTCTAAAAATGAAAAGATTTATAATGCGCGATGCATAACATTAATCTTAAATTTGTTTATACAGTATATAATGCAACGTAGTATATATAACTTATTGTTGATTTATTTTTATTCCTCAGATCGGAAAAAGTAGCTTAATCTTATTATGTCTGATATATTATTATTCCTAATACACGAGAAAGATTAATGTAAACAATAAATAATCTCAGACTGCAGGAAGCCATTGCATTATTTATAACTATAACATATAGTTACGGTCTTTGCGCGAAATATGCCTGTATCATTTTGGACCAACAAATTCGATAATAATTAGACACCACAGTGCAGTGTTCTAATTAACAATAAAGCCAGCGCGTCAACAAGAAAAAGAAGGTGGTATGACATACAAAGAACCACGTAAGAAACACATACGACGTGAAAACGTGATCAATATATTTCTTTCTAACTGCATTTTATAATTTCGTTGAAATAGAGAATATGAAAGCGGAATTTGTATATTTATTAACCTTTTTTTTCCCTATAAAGTTCACATTTTGATAATTCTTTGATTTCTTTCATTAGAAACTTACTGTAGTTCAAACTATTTCAGTAGCTCGTAGCGAGCTATATAGCCATTATACTGTATACCCATTATAGTGATAATCCACTGTAGAGAAGTCCTGCTCACGAGTAGAGCATGGAATTATTGGTCTGACGTAAGCCAAGAGCTTTGTACGAGACAAACTCTGGCTTGTTTCGAGATTAATCAACCACTTTTATGCGATCATACAGGGTACCTTTACATTCTGAGAGTGATAGGCGCATGAACACAACATATTCCTTTATCTGTTACTCTGGTTAGTATTAAATAATTAATTTTTTTAAACATTTTTTATCATGCGCATAATGCACGAGAGTAGACAACGGACAACGACAACCGAAGTACGGTAATACGTAATACGGTAATCGGAAGAAAAAACGGGTTCCTATCCTTTCTTATAACAAAAGTCTTTTGAATAATTATAAAAGACAACTTTTTTTCCCCGGGAGTTCATTGTTCAAAATGTATATCGTGCATAGACTTATTTTCGTCTGAGTTTTAACAAGTAACAATACACTAGGCACTGCGCGCATTCTCTTCTCCCTCGGGTAAAACGTCACATTTTTAAGCAGCCAATTCTCCTTCCTTAATTATTAGAACAGGAGAAACCGGTACAAAATACAGAGTAGTTCCTCTTGATATTTAATCACTGCGTGGGGTGTTAATAAAGTTTGCAAAGCTCGACGTTTGGAGACTTTCCAAGAAGGGATTTTTCGCTTACGGCTCCAGTATGTTCTTGTACTGAATATCAGCATTTAGAACAAGGTTTTAGTACAACTTTACACGCAGGTACTTCGTATGAAAGTGTATAGGAGAATTTCTTATGCAATTTGTACAGTACACAGGAGGGTTGTGACGGTTGAAATAAATTCCGCAATTGACATCGTGTACCGTATGTCATAGATAATCTTCAAACGCATACGGTATTACGGAGTATTCTGTC
>JAQFYH010000404.1:0-12989 GCA_034694405.1 Scolopendrellopsis subnuda
CGGCTGGTTACATTTAACGTTGGGCGAGGTTTTCGGAGAGTTTGCAGCGAAAGAACTAACTGAAACATTCCGTACCCAATTGACAGAGTATTGAGAGTAGGCTAATCCCCTCCAGTAGCCGAAAATATCAGGTACATTAACATAGTGTATATTTTAGTAGTGTAACACGTGAATAACATAAACATTATGATGAAATCGCAAGGAATCATCATGTTACGTATGATTTTGAGTTCGAAAAAGAGAAAAATCCCCTACACACTTTACGGAGTACCATACGTAAGTCAAGACGTTACTATTCTGTGGCATAGAGCGAATTTTTGCAGTTGTCCCATTGGGCCCGATTCTCATTACTTAAGTCAAAAACTTAAGTTTAAAAAAGAACCTGCGGGGAGGGGAAAAACTGATTTCTCTCTCTTCACTTTCCCACCCCGCGCGTTCTTTTTGGAACTCAGGTTGTAAGTTTTGGGAAAACCGGGCCATAAACAAACAAGGGACCGACTAGCTTTGCGAAGTCATAATTTAAATTTCGAATGGACTTATTGAAAAAAAAAACTGGTTCAATTAATCTGCTTTTGAGTTTTACATATTTTTTTTCTTCAAATTTTTCACTGATTTTTTTTTTACGCGTTGAAATAATATACATTAAAATTAGTTAAAATTATATTTAAAATTTTACAAAATTTGTACGTTCGAAGGGTTTAATCGATTTTCTTTGCCGGAACGTCGCGACTATTCTTCCAGTAGCTGGACAGCGGGACGCCGGTGATGTACGATCTTATGAAAAAGTGGGTGAACAAAACCAAGTACGAAAAGTACATTATCACCGAGTACTTTATATTGTCTAGCGTGACGTCGCACTCCTCACCCCGGGTCAACATTAGAAACACGACGAAATTGGTGAAACAACCGACGATCATCTGAAATATCTGACCCGCCGTGATCATCATGCTGATCAACTTCGGGATCTTGAGTTTGATCGTCTTCATGGCGAAGTACGAATACATGACGGCGTGGACGCACGAGTTGGCCAGACAGAACATCTTGGCGCTGGCCGGTTGGGTGGAATACGAGTACCAACTGTATATGAGGACCGTGCAGTGGTGGAAGATGTGCAGAAAGAGCAGAGGCTGTTTCCTGAGAATCACAAAGACCGTGTCGCCTAGCTCGATGACTTTGCTCATGGCGAAAACGTAGGCCCAGAAGGCCAAGACCTTGTTGTTCACGCACCGACTACAGTCACAGACCGCTCCCACAAATCCAATGTTGAAGATGTCGTCGATGGCGTAGGGAATTCCCCTTAAAACACAGATGCAACTGAATATCGCCAACGCCGAGTTCCAGATGAAGAGAGGTCTCTGCAAGTCGAATCTCGGTCTGTTTCTCATAATTCTTTCTCCTAGAAGCGTGAGCAGAAGATACCCGGCGCTAAAGTAAAACGAGTGCTGCCAGTTCGTCTTGAGCCAATTATAGACGTAGTTGTTGGGGTCGATGCTCTCTTCGAAAGGTAGAAAGACTCCCGCCGGGTTTTCCGTGCTGTTCCTCGTTCTAGATCCGTCTCCGAAGATCATATTCATGATCCAATCCTGAAAACAATATTCCGTTTTAATTTCAAAAAATATAAAAATGTTTTTACGACTCACCTAAAATGATGTCTTCCTTGATACGAGGGTATCTTCACCTGCGTTTTTTAAGCTTTCTAGTAAAAGCGTTTTCGCTGTTATGGATGGGGAACAGATTTCTCGACGCTGGCCATCAGTTCATTTCACCACATATTCCATAAAATACAGCATTATAACAATAAATATTGTTGGTATCATTGGACCGAAAGAACTTGCGTAATTTGCACTCGTTAAAACACAATATTATTAGGGAATTAATTTATTAAAAAAGCGAATTAATTGTTTCGATTATAAGAGGGAATCTTTAAAGACAAAAAGGTGAAACTATCGCCATTGTGTTGTGCGACACAATGAAATCGTTTTTCCGACAATTGCCATGTTACGTAGATTATTTAGAAGAGAATGATAAAAAAATGTTTCGTCCCTCACATAGATTTGCCTGTAATTCGTTTTTTTTATGGCAATTCATTTTTGGCAAAAGTTCGTCGAATCTGACGTCCTCAACAGACTATTACGTTAATCCGATTTGCAGGAAATAACGCAGTTTATCCTGTATTACGTAAAAAAATTATTAAGGTAATAGTTTTTATTAATATATTTTTTTTAAAATTTTGTAAAGTATGGTAATTTTGTTTCTGGGATTCTGTTCTGCTGTTACAATTTTTAAAACACGTGGTCTCTAGAATTTATGCACGACTATTTACTCTTTTTCGTAATACGGGCATTTACGATTTACCGTATTGTACCGCCGGTGTCTTGATACAAAAGTACGGTACTTTCAATGTAAAATAATTATTTTTTACAAACGAGTTGTCTCTACCGTTAACACCGAATAGTAAGAAAAATTAAACAGCTCGTTTTAATTTAAATCGACAGTTTGTCTACTGTAATAGTTTCAATCGTAATTTCAATCGTTTACTAACATCCGAAATGATTTACTATCGATTAACTTTCGATTTCTTAACGATAGCGAATGATTCCCCATATTGAATGAATCATTATGGCATTGTATGGGTTATTTTTATCATTTCGAGTCACAAAACTATAAATCGACATTCAAACTCTCAAGAATGCGAAGAATACTCTCGTTATAAGATTTGTTTTAGATTTGTTCGGGAGGATTCTTTTGAATCCACCTACAAAAATACTAGCACAATTTTTCGCTACTACCACCATCTCTCTGCTACCACTAACACAACAAAACTCCTAGATTTTAATCATTGTAAAAACTGTTAACTTGGACTTCTATTTTGAACGCATTCCCTCCATTTATAATACGAAGTAGACAGTTAATCGTTATACTCTGTACACATTTAAAACTGTAAAACTTTGCTTTGATTTCGAATAATCAGTCCCTTTGTTTCTGTAAGGTTACTTACTAGTAAGTATTTTACGTCAACGCTTCACTGTGTCTGTCGACAGGTCTCTTAACCCTAGAACGACCAACTTATTTTTCAAACATCATAGACCAACATGGGTCTTTGTGTACCCGGTCTAAAAAGTCAAATAAGTTATTTATGGTTTGCAAAAAGAAATTATTAGCTAAAACGTGATCAACAGGTACTTAAAAACACGTAAACCATTACAATGAATCTGTTAATATGTAAATATTTATTTTTTAATTATTAACATGTTTATATTTTTCGTACATTACAGACCAGGGTCTTCTTGGACCCAGCTATCTGATAACTTGGGCAAAGATATGAATCCACGTGCACCCGTGTTATATTTTATTTTACTACATAATAGAAAGAAAAATACGAACCAACACATTTTTTTGGTTATAATGAGAGTTAGTAACAATGTTCTAAAACCACAGACTCGTGACTGTTGCCAAATTTTAATAATTAACAAAGTAAGAAAATCCGGGTCCGTCCGGACCCATGTTGGTCGTTCTAGGGTTAAAGAGATTGACCAACAGTACGAGTGTTGACTAACTTGACTGCATTGTACATTTTTAATACAACAAGGCCAGAATATGCGCTCATTTAGTGTTTATATACCGTAGAATTATTGTAAGAGAATAAAACAAGAACATGTTCTTTATGCAAAGACCTAGATATAGGCCTATGTGATTTTATTTAGTTTAACTGCGGATGGATGGTCGTGAATATGGTTAAAAGGGACTTAAAACAAAACATTTCTTATTTTCTCTGCACCAGAGAGTGAGACAGATTAAAACGAAGGCTTTACACTGGCCACTGTGTATCGAAACCAGTGAACAACATTTTTCCCATTGTTTTAGACGGACACATACTTTTGAACGAATTTCTGAATTAAACTGGAACTTCTGCCACGACGGTGTTGGGAATATCTTTCTGATCGAATCAGCGAGATTAATAAAATGATTCTTGAATAAGGTGTTAGCAATTGCATCTAGAGCATTTTGTTTTGTTTGCTTTTTTTATTGGTGTTATAGAATCCCTCTTTTGCCTGATCCACCACTGTTTTCGTTCTTGAAACTTATTCAGTAAGAGCAAGTGGGCAATTTTCTTATCTTTCCATCGGCGCAAGCTGTTTTAGGGCAAGCAAACAACCTTTAAAATTCCCGAGTTCCTAACATCTTATTAATCCACCTCGTGTAACCTAATACTTAATTTAGTAAATAATAGAATAAGAAAATGAATAATTATGTAATATTTAATGTCTGAAAGTGCAGTAATCAAACCCATAGTACAGAAGATAGGCCTATACGTAGGACCTGATGAACCAAATCACGTCCGCCCAAACATATAGTTAATTCCCAATCAATGTTTTTTTTTTGTGTGTGATAAAAAAACTAATTACAGATTCTCTGAAACTTACCTTTTGGGAGTAAGACATATTGTCCATGTAAAAAACCAATTAATGAGGCCGAATGAACAAAATGAATGGAAATTACAATAGACGCGTATTATTAATCGGCATTCAATATTCAGTGTTATTCACAAAAATATCCGAGTATTTCGACACAACGGCAAAAGTGGTAGATAATAAAATGTGTATACCAAAAAGATAGGCAATAAATACAATGACCAGAATTCTAGATCGCATGCGCTAAACCCCATAGCCTAACAAGACGCCTTCGTATATTTGATGAGCGTCAATTTGTACCAAGAACAATCGTTCAGCATCTACAAAACATCATCCTGTAACAACTCTCATTGTGTTTCCAACTCATTAGACTTTTGTTCTAGGCGGGTATTTTGCAAACGATAAACTTGAATCCATATGGCATATACAATCTTTTTTTTTTCCTTCTCAATGTTATATGGTATACGACAATAAGAAACATCCTTGCATGGGAAATCCAGCTGGATCTATAAAGCGGTTCGGAATGCTCAATAACAGAAGATTGAGCGGGTTTTGCTTATAATTGACGATAACTTACAGTTAATGAGGAGCTGCAGTGGTCGAGTGAATAACACCCTCGCCAGCAACCCGACGAACCGGGTTCGAGACAAGGCGGGTCACCTTCCAGTGTATTTTCTTGATTATATATTATGGAGTAGGAGAACTCGGTTCTTCAGGTTAGCGAGCTATATAAAAGCTATACCGCTATACCAGCGCGATTTTCGTCTGCGATATAAAGACGACTTTGGCATTGGTGGCGTTTGTGGTCGAGTGGTTTAGCGCGCTTGCCTCTCGATCCGGTTTTCGCGGCGTAAAACCTTGCCGACTCCACTCCGGGACAGTTATGTGGGCTCTAACTGTCCGGAAAAGCGCGCTGCCCATTCTGGAGTAATTCCCTCTGCGCCGGCTTTCGGCGATATGGGTGTGGATTAAAAAAAAACTTTCAGTAAAGTTAATCTTTATGGCAATGCTTTTTCAATGGGTGACGTCACCGACTTGACCTTTATTACAAGTCAAGACGAAAATCGGTACCCAGTTCCTCCATAATATATAAGATCTTCTACGTTCGAATTATAGTTTTAATTCTCAAAGCTGCTTTCTACGATTTTAAAAGGATTCTGATTTCATTTCATTGATTTTCCAATCAATTTTCCAATGATTACTGGAAATAAACAAATAAAAAGAAATGGTTTTCGTCGAAAGAAGATTCTTTATTTTTTGAAATATTCATAAATATGTTATCATTCCTCAACTTTTATGAACAAGTGTCATAATTGTTTCTTCTGGAAAATGAGGATAAAATGGGATCAACGCTATGATGCAGTCAATGAAAATTATGTTTGCACTTACGCCTTTATAAAGCTAACAGTGTATTATGTGTTATTAAAGTAAATAATTCTGTGGATCATGGCCGATCAGAGATGGATCTAGCAATGACACTGATATGGAGGTTAAAATAAACTCAATATGTTATTAACTTAATTCACTCGCCGAAATGCTTCAAATTTTCAATTTGGAAAACTATAGAGTTCGATAATAATGTTTAAGTCTGCAAATTTCTGTAATTAGACTAATGCCTATAATATGACACGAGGTACAAGTTCATTTAGTTTGTCTAATTGACGTCTGATACCCAATTTTCGTCTTGACTTTAGGCAAAGTCGATGACGTCACACATTGAAATAGCATTTTCGTCTTTATGGCAGACGAAAATCGCGCTCCAGGTCAAGCACAATTCACACACATACCGATATCGGACAAATTTTGTTCATGCGATGTCGGAAGTGAGTCCGACAAAATCGGCCAAAAATATCGGTATGTGTGCTTCAAAGCATTTGATGCCATCGCTATGACACGCCGAAACCGAGTTACGAAGACGAGTTAGGTTTTAAAAGTAAGAGAAAATCCGACGGTTCGATTTATTGAATTTTAACGGGGGGAGGGGTCATATTGGAACTGGGGGTTCGATTGTAATGTTAGTTTTAGGAAATGGAGGGTCAGGAATTTAGCTGCGGGGGAGTGGGGTCAAAACCCACCAACCCCCTGACGAATCGAACAAATTGTTCTGTCATTCGATCAGAACTTCGAGCAGACTAAGATAATAAACTTAGACACTTTACAGCATCAGTCTTGCAAAACTCAAACTATCCTGTTGTACAGTACATAGTTACAGAAGTTACAGTGTACATTTGGACTTTTAAACACCCAGAACCCCCAGAACAGATTTGATCTGTTCTGGGGGTTCGTCAGTTACGATTTAACCGTAACTGACAAGGGCGGATACAGGGGGGGGGGGCCGGGGGGGGGGGCAACGGGGACAATTACCCTCCCCCCTTTAGGACCCAACATTTTATTTATTTCCAGGTTTTCTTTCAAAATGTAACTTCAGTTGGTAACAATTTCAAAAAATTTTCGCCTCTGGCGGTAATATAGCCTAATATGCAAAAACACCAAAACACGAGTTAAAATTTCAAAAAATAGTTGCCTCCTGCGATAACGCGAAACCTCCAAAAATAAAGTTAACATTTTCGGCGGTCGGGAGCCTCTTCCAATTCAGGAAATGTTGGCCCTCCCTTAGCAAAATTCTGTATCCGCCCCTGATAACTGAGTAATTTTGTAAAAGTTTCCTTGTGCGTTACGTGCTGAAAATCAAAAGAGGACGCAACAAAAGTTACGTATAGGTCTACAAAAAAAATTAATTTTGCAACGAAAGCGCAATGCAAACTACTCCGTAGCAGAACATTTCTCATGGATATTCTTTCATGCAAAACTATTATTCTTGGAATACCTTTGTTACGACACAGCTGTAGTTAAGGCACGTAAACAATAAGCTTTAACGAATATACACGTAGAATGTTTTACACCATTAATTTATTCCTATTCTTAATTATTAAACACTAGCTGTAAGCCCGTCCTATCGGACGGGGGAGATTAAATGTCAAAAACCACGACATTCCTTGTAAATATAAAATTAGAAATAATTTTTCCACTCCAAATCTCCAATCCAGATACGAATTCTGAACAAAAAAAATCAATCCAAAATAATGTACTGTAATTTTTCCAGTCCACCGCCAGTCTCGATCACCCAGGCCCCCGGCGTAACGGTAAACCTACGCTGTAGGGGAGTTTTTCTATTCAAAGCTGCGTGTTTTCGCGCTGTAGAAAAAATTAATTTTATTTTTTCGAAAAAATCAATGCAGTGAATTTTAAAAAACTCTTGTTTTAATGACTCCACCTTATTGTCCTCGCGTTCCCTTTCCAAAAATATATAGTTCCTTTATACGAATTATATACCGAAAATTTGAACGTGGAAGAAGATAATGCCCAGCGTAGAGAAACCGCGGGAAAGATCGGCTGCTCCGAGGAAAAACCAAGAAACTTTATATCCTGAAGAGTATAACTTTTGACTAGAATTTTTAAAAATAATTGCAAGATATATTATTAAAATATGGAAAGTGTACTATACGCTGATTTTTTTTTATTTTTCGATATCTACTTTCGGTTTCAACTACTTCCGGCTCAAACTCGCATATTTTAGTTATTTCATCCTTTTTAGACAATATTTTTTAACTAAAAACTATTAGTCTGACGAAAAAGTAAAAAAGTCAAAGCATAGATCAACATCTTCTGTAAGTTCAGTAAAAATTTCAGAACTCTAGCACTAACGGTTAAGTAGTTCTACTCTACGAAGTAAAACCCGACATCTCTATGGGGAACGCTACGCCTTAAAGGTGCCTACAACATTTATCGAAATTAAAATATCGATGCGTTCAACAGTGAGCGGCAACGGAAACGCAGCTGTATCGATATTTATTTATTTATTTATTTTCAAATACATGGAATCAAAAAGAATAATAATAAACATTGAGAACAATAAAAATCTTAACCAAAAATAAACATATCAAAAAACATAAAAACAATCAAAATAAATAGAATCTAGAATCTAGATATTACACAGCGGTTGTGATTATCGATTTTATACGTAAGTTTCGTGTGTAAGTTAGACGAAAACGAAACCCCCTCTCGAGTATGCAATCCTCGTCTGCACTCACTCGCGGAGCTTCTGCATGGATGTACAACTTACTGTGCAACTGGACGTAACTAATGTGTTCTTATGTTCATAATACTTCTGACGCACAAAAAGACATTGTGGAGAAATTGTTGGGCCGAACCTTTACTGAAATATGAACAAATAACTTACGATAGTTCAGTGTAAGAGTTCCTGCTTTCGTCTGAATAAAACTCAACTTGTGTGGCGACATGTCAATCAAACTGCGATTTCGTTTGTTCTTATATGTTTTCGAGCATCAGCATCCACTCATATTAATGGTAATAATCTACGAGTTAGTGGTGAAGCCCCTGCGTAGCCAAAAATCCGGGGTGGTGGGATTTGGGAGGAACGTTTTCACGACCAAAACTATTGAAAAGTAATCGTTTCGTCAGCGGGGTATAGGAAAATTCTCAGATCAAATTCAATACAATATCTCGTATACAATGTCTCGTAGCCGAAGGTCCGAATATATTGATGAGAAAGGTTAGTGCGTTGGCCTTGCTGAGATTAATCCACCAAAAACCGGTGTAGAGACGAAGAAATTTTGTTCCAAATTCATAAATTAAATTTTCTATGTCAATATAAAATCACAGATATTCGTAGAAAATTATAAATATAGAAAATACTGTAAATTATATTTAGGTTTTTCCGCAATCAGTTTGTATAAGAAGAGTGTTACATTAAATAGCGTGTTGTGAATGCAAAAACAACATTCAATTATTGCATTTACATTCCTGGCGAGGTGCAGAGAAAGTATGATGCACCATCTGGGACGAGATAATGGGAAAACAAATACTATTATGAGCTTTGTCGATAATCTGCTTATTTCACGTTGACGCAAGACGTAACGATAGGGTTACGACTGGGTGTATTGGCGGAATTTACCGAGAGGGCACCCGTTGATTTTTATTTTTTGCTGAACCAGTCTGTTTCAAAACCGACTCAGTTCTTGTATTTTACTGACTAGAGGCGGAATTTACCGACTGAAATCCCCTCGTAAATGACCGTACAATGGTAAAAAGGACTTTTTTAAGTTCCGAGAATATCAATTTCCCTGCACCTGCCCCTCCCTCCACACCAACAGACGCCACTGGAGCAAATTTTAAAATGGTGTTGCAGTCAATGCGAACTTTTCTGTGTATCGTGCGTACGGTTGCATTACTTCCACAATCACAAGTTCCGAAACGTGGGAACAATATTTCCCAAGTTTCGGAACTTGTGAAAGTTCCGAAACAGAAAAGCTCGACTTTGACCCCTTATAGTAACAGAAACATCGCAAGTGCTTTATTCCCGTTACAAAACACATAAAAACAATTTCATCTATCCTATTAGCAGCTGAATTTTCAATAAAAATATGGGCCATAGCTTCAAATTCATACAGAACCTAAGTAATAACTGACGTATCGGTTTTTTTTTTCGTCAATCAAATGTGGGTTAAAGTTTAAAAAAAAATCAAGAAGTAGAAAATTTGTGTTTCCGTCCCCAATAGCGCGCCATAGAATGAATCTTGGCGTATTATTGTTTACATATTTTTCACATCCGCGTTTTCTTGAGAGATTTAACTGTCTTCACTCTAATTAGAATCTCCAAAATACAGTTTTCTATATTTCTTATGTCAGTGGCAAAAGCGCGCACTCCAATTTCCACTTTTCGTCAAATTAATCATCTCGTCTTCCTGCTCGGCAAAGGGTGACGCCAAAGTTACATTCATGATTCGTATTTCGTACAGATTCTTCTTTATTCCTTTTTTTTACGAACTATCTTGCGATTTGTTTTTACTTCTTGTTTATTTTTTAGACAATTTATTGTACGTTTTTGATCTATGTTTTTTGTTTTCACATTCTCGTATTTTAAAATAAATTTACCATCAAATTTAATTTACGATTAACGATCAGTGCAATAAGAAATTGGCGTATAAAAATCCGACAAGCGCGACACAATGCAGACAGTGTTGTTGGGTATTCGCTCAATTCAACTCACGGCTGCACGAGTCATTTTTATTTTCAGATAAAGGACTACCTCGCCTAGAGGTAGAACGTTCGACTTTGCTATAGGTGGAGGGCGGTGCAGTGCGGACATAAGTTCGAATCTCGTAGAAACATCGCCTTTTCCACTTTCGAACATCGTATAATGGATCGCCGATGTACACTTGCTATAGCTCGAATCACCATATTCAATAAAAACATGTATACTTTTATTTTATAATATTATCTCTGTATCTCTCTATTAGGCATTTTTTCTGCAGTATTATTCAATTTCAACTACTGTTTTTATCATGGGGTAATTTTTATGCCTCTGCTGGAATCAGATAGATTATACGGTCGAATTTACAGCTTTTAAATTGAGAGTTTTATAACTTTTAGGAACTTCGACATAACGCAAACTTAACGTAAACGTAACTTATGACCAGTAGAGAGCTTTAGCAACTTCGATGTAACCCTAACGCAACGTAAACGTAACGTTATGACACTTTCTGAGCATGCGCACGTTAGATTTTCGCTGCAAAATTAAACATCCGCATGCTCATGCAGTACGTGTCATAACGTTACGTAACGTCCAAGTTAAAGCTCTCTAATTACTTTGCAGTTGCTAAAATTCGCCGTTATTGAATATGGTACCTATTAGAGAAAATAAGATAATCATTTTTTAAAACATCCTTTAGAACAGTAAAAAACAAAAACAGCGGCATAAATAAATTATTGTTTATCCTTTTACGCGGACGAGAGGAAACGCGCCTCAAACTCTCTTCTTTTTAATCTTTTTATAGGAAGTCGTTCCGCATTTAGTCATTTTCCAAGCGTGTAATTATATACCGTTTATCTTTTTATTTTCCCTTTTTTTTCATCGCGTTACGCGCGTCGTACATACCGAAAACAGACATTACGAGGCGGGTCGGAACCTATGCAAAATAGCCCTGAACTGGTCAGACATATTAGGCTATATATTTTTCTCGATGATATTAGTATTCCTGACGCTATTTGGAGGATCTTTATAGTCATATATCTTTTCTTCTTACTATTATGTGTGATAAAAACGGTTTCCTTTTCTGATATTATATAGCGAGAGCGTGTGTAATCTTCTTACATTTTGACCGCAGATAAATGTAATGCTCCGGCCTTCCTGGAAATGAGTTATAACCTAAATAATTGTTACACTTAAATATATATAACCTTTTTTTTTTGAAACGTGCTTTAGCAGTATTTCCTTGCGTCGCGCACACAGAATAAGGACTATACAAGGCAAATGTCTATTGCTGAATAAGATATAGAGTAATTCTTTTTAAGGTAATAGGCACTTTTTTTAATGAATTCAATTTGGATGATTTTTAATACATTATAAAATTTCAGAATTTTTTCACAGCCGGAAACGCAAGATACTGTCACGTAAACATTGCTTTTTTGATCAAAAATGCTATGTTCACGTGGCTATATCGTATATCTCCTAATCCCAATGGTGAAAAATTCTGAAATGTTATATTTAATATCACAATATATCTATTTAACACTGCGTTAAATTTAATCCAAATTGAATGCGTCAAAAAAGTTCTAATACCTCATCATTAAAGTGTTTCTATCTACGTTCATAAAACACCCCAGCTAAAGTTAGTTAATGACTTACACATAAAACAATTTGGTTATACACCAATTTTTTTATGAAATACCAAACATCGTTAGGCTGTACGGAGTACTGTACAATGCAAGGTAAAATGTACTTCTATTTGCTTGAATTACTCGGTGTATACGGTGGATGTAATTTTGATATAATTTATTTGCCAATAGTTACAAAACGGAATAAAATAAGCAGAAAAACAAGGTGCCAGTCAGGTGCCAGTCAGAATGTTCAATGACACTAATATTTATACCGGTTTAAAATACGGGATAAAATATTGTGCACCCTTAAATTGGTCCGTCTTTGCGGCAGGGCCCATAATATCAAAACCTTAATCTTACGCCACTGCTGACAAGTTAGAAGCCAGTAGCCAGATTTAAATATTTTGGCTGGTTACAAAAGCTGCTCTTTTATTTATTTAACTTTTACGTAAATTACAAAATAACTTGCATAACTTGCATATTACAATTTTTTTGTTGGTGTTTATGAATGATCGATGTACCTGTTTCTCGTCGAGTGACGCCATATTTGTTGATACGAGCTGGTTAATGGTGCACACGGTGACCTTGTTGGGTCGTCTGCAATTGGAGTAAATATTATGTAACTGTAAAATGTTTAACAGTGAAACCAACACGATAAATAACCACTTACATGAAAACCTGCTGCTTCTTACAAATATCTGGAACGTTTTATTTACAAGTCACTTTAATAATCTGTCTCGTCAGACTTTACTCTTTGTAAAACTATCTTCTTCTTGTTCTAAAAATATTTGTCATTTCAGTGTAATGTTTAAACGTATTAATTAGAGATGCACCGAATATTCGGCAACTATTCGGTATTCGGCCTATTCGGCCAAAAGTAAAGGTATTCGGTATTCG
>JAQFYH010000405.1:0-12988 GCA_034694405.1 Scolopendrellopsis subnuda
TCAAAGACGGAAGGAGGACCAAATTTGCTGAAAAAGTGCTGTAAAATGCACCAAATTTGACATCTAGTTTTAAAAAAATTTCCGGGGGTGACACCCCCGAACCCCCTCAAAGTGCACCGCCGTTGGCGGTGCACAAGCCCGGCGCCGCGCCCCTCCCCTTCCCCACAATTTATTAGAGTGCTGAGGGCGGCAATAAAATGCCTGCCCCGGGCGGCGAAAACCCTAAATACGTCCCTGGATTCAAGGTGGAAGTAACTTTGTGTAGTAACCACTTTTAACTTAAACGAAGCGGAGTGTTTTAAAACGAAGTCGTTCCTGTCTTGATAATAAATTAAATTAGCCGCCAGAGGCGCTGAAAACTTAACGCGAAAGTTGAAATGGCTGCAGGGAGGCCCGCGTGGTCAGGTACTGTACTATTACTCAAAGATTTAACGAGGTGACTTCAGTTCAGTATCTATAGCAGTCACATCAGGTAAGATTGCAAGAATTGTAATGTCTGGAGACCTTTTATTGCGAGAAATGTAAGCATCACAAATGCGACATACGAAGACTGCAGTCAACAATTTTATAAAAGTTATGAATAACTTATAGTATGGACGTCTGTAATGACCGGGTATTTAATTTTTGCTTTACGTCAGAATTAGAGTCAGAAGTCAGTACTGTTAGAGTAACTACAGTATTTTTGCATAAGCTGGTCGAGAATTCGGCGATTTTTATTTCCAAGAATAAATCTTACCTTTTACACCCCATACAGTAAACATTCATTCATTCACCTTCCATTCCGAACAGTAAACGAGAACACAAGTGCAACACAAAAAACCGCTTCAGGGGATATCTTCAAAATTACGTCACGCTAACAGCTTTGATTCAGTGGTCGTCTTTCCAGCTGAATCGCACTTTAGGTACCGGACTACCGGTATTAATAAAGTACCCCAATACCCTTATTACCTGTTGTCTGATTGCAGACGTGTGTTTGTGATATATCGCAAATAAACTGTAACTCTAAGTCACACTTCTGCTGAAGTACGCAACCCAAGCCAGAATGCAGAGCGAAGCAGTTTTTATCTGTTGACCCGTCGCCAGTCTTCGTGTAGTTTACCCATACCTGTCTCTGGGTACTGTAGAATCCCGAATCTCCGGGACAAACGGAGGTTTCCTTCGAAAAAGCCTTTAATCCCGACTTCGCAGCTGAAAAATATATTACTCCGTAATACTCCGTAATTCCGTATACGAGTATAAATAATATATTTTAAATTAACAGGGATGAAGTTATTCTGAAAAGGGAGCTTTTCCGTAGAGGCACGCGTCCATTTGCGTTTTGGATAATCGGTATCCAGTTAACGCAAAATGCAACTTTCCCATTTTTGTTAGTACCGTATTGGATTTGAAAAGGGAGAGAATTAGGATTGCTTCACCTTCCAATTGACACCCAGGGGTCTAGATTCTAGAATGTTGCGGGGAGGCCGGAGGCTAACCCAGTAACCCCTTGTTAAATTTCGTGCATTTTCGTGAGCTCTTACTCAACAGCTAATTTTAATACGGTACACATCCTTTTTTTTTTATACAGCTAGCGAATTAAACTTAGATTTTTTTCTCTTTTCCTCGTTTTTTTCTACCCTCCACACCTCAAAGGGGGGCCTTCTTATAGCCACCCCCATCCCCTGGATCCTATGTTCCTAGACACGATACTTACCAGCCTCACGTAATCTATCGGTGGTGGCCAACACTCCCTCAATTCGTTTGCACGTATCTTTCGCTTCTTCGATTTTTTTATGTTCGTCGAAGTACTTGAGACAGTTTTCTTCTAGGTATTTTGCCATGTAGTCATTACCAGTACCTGCTGAAATATGAGCAACGTTGACTTTAATATGTGCTGTGCGGTACCACGTTAGGTTGGCGGAATTGCGTCACTTTGAATATTATACACAGTGGCGAAACAAGCGGGGTGGCGTACACCCCCTCTCACACTGAAATAATTCCCGTCTGTCTTCGTCGGTGAAATCCAAGACCCAATTCGGTTGAGCAAAAAAGAAAAAGCTCAACGGGGTGCTCAGATTGTACATCTCCGCCAATACACTTCCAGTCGTACCCCCTTCGCTGCGCCTCGTATCCATCCTCGTATCATACCTTTGAGTTTATAATTATACCGTTACGGCATTTTAATGCAAACTAATAAAATACGGAACAAATTACGTACGGTAACACTACTTATTATGATTGAAGTAACTCGAACTTCTCAAATGGAAGTGCAGGACAGACTGGCATGACAGATTATGAGATTGACCAGTGCAGGGAATTCCCTGTACTGGTCAATCTCATTTGGAAACAGAGATTTCGGCTCTGAACTTTATTTGAGAAGTTAGTCTTTATAACGGGTATAAACACGCACTTTTACTGGCATCGTCATCAAGCTCAGCTGTGTGATCTTCAGTAAATTCTTCTTTCTCCTGTTCTGCAGCGAGAGTATGCAGAAATATGAAAATTACCTGAAAATAAAATTTACTATTGCATAAAACTGGGGCCTTTTTATAAAAATGGAAGACATTTGAGATAAACTAAGGATAAACGATAAAACAATTAATGTTAGTTACATTTTATATTTTTGTTGCGAGTCTCAACTTATCTTCAAAAACCGCATTATCCTTTTGGGTAGCGCTGCAGAATAACAAATGCGCCTTCCTGCGTGGGTTCTCCAAAGTCCAAACGGATGGCGGATTCACTTGTAAGTATCAACCAACCCCTCCCCAGAGAACACAATTTTGACGGGAAGAATCCAGGGTTCTTTTAAATGCAACAGTTCTTGCAAGCCGTTTTAATTTACTGTAGCCACAAAGTAAAATACTACTAACTTACTTACCAGTATCAGCAACTTCATTCTATTTTCTAAATTTGAAATAACGTTACATGCATGGAACTTGACCATACCAGAAATTAGATTGCGAATGAAATTTAATTTTTGATTATAATAAACATGGGTAAAACAGAAACAAATACAGAGTTGCCATAGAGTTGCTTTTGACTGTATCGAAAACAAGGGGGAGAAATTCTATTCAACTGCTTCTGCGTATATAAATAATTAATTAAAGTTAGCTATGGCCCACTGATATGCGACCCGTCCTATTGAATTAATGAGATAGGTGCCCCCGCACGCCCACAGATTGGATCAATTCTCTTTAAATCGCTGCGAAATTAAACGAAATATTGATCTGATAGTAAACACAACTTGATAATTAAGTTCATTTTTTTTTTCTACAACAGTCTCTGTAGAATTTGGGTCATAAAAATCGCAAGGAAGAAGTATGCAAAATTCTAGCGAAAAAGTTACGAAACACTTGCAGTGCTAAAGAACAGAAACTTTTAACGAATACAAGTAAGCAACTTGACAACTGCTATTCAATTTTACGTCGTTTCACCATTTTATTTATAATAATTTGACACGAGAACTCCACGCTGGTTCATTTTTTATATTGGCTGATTTTCAGTAGTAAAATTTTCAGCAAAATTGAATCCCTGAAAAAAATTCCTATTCATTTACAAGTGGCATGGATCCCGCAATCCCAGCAAAGATAATAAATTATTCAAACACATTATGCGACTATTATAATATATTTTATTTATTTTTTACTTGCTTAATCATTCCACAAGCAGCATTCCAAATATGATGGCAAAGTATAATGTAATCGTAATTAAATATCGGACTCGAAAAAAAAATTCAATTTTTTTTTCATTATTTTCTTGATAAAACATTTTACACACTAGCTTACACACTGCACTCCGACACATTTACGCTCACATCCACTCCATAATTATTATTATTATTGTGAATTTAACTTATACAATTTTAACTATACAATCTAAATACAAGAATTAACATTTAAGAAGCATTATTACAATCACTACTGATCATCAGGACAGAAAATTTGTTATGACACTCGCTATAAAAATCCTCACTGCGCGCAACTCACACACTCTTTCGCTAAATTTAAAAATTACAAAAAAAAAATGGTTCCCAATCATTTTTACTCCGGAGAGATTTGGCTTTTAAAAATTCATTTACTTTCGACTCTATATGCATTTTAGGGACCTATCCCTCCAAATCACTGAGCGATATTTCATTATTTAACCATCAAGAGAAATGAATTTATTGTGCTAAAATAAATTATGCCGACAGTGATCATTTTATACGCTAACTTCGAAATAAAATTTTATCGTTTATAAAATTGCTCAAACTTGCCAGACAAGCCCAGCCCTACAACATTAATTTACCTAAGTTTTTGTAATCGACGTCTTTACGAGAAGGTGGCAGGAGCATAAATGAAAAAAAAATTTTTTTTTCAACCGAAGTCCTTCCACCTTCCGAGAGACATGGACTATCATTGGATTTTTCAATCACGTTTTTTTTTCGAATTTACCGATATATAGTTAAGTAAGTCAATTTTATAGTCACCTAAATGGGCACACGCGGACTTTTTTTTCTTCGTATTCATCGATATTTTCAATAACTTAGTCAGAAAACGATCGGTTAGGGTTGATTAAAAAAAAAACACGATAAATACTAAAAAAGAGAAGCCCGCGACTGAATGATGCCCAAATTATATTCGCAAATAGCCTACACCTCAATATTTATACCAAGATTTCATTTAATTTTTACAGTGGTAAATTACGTTTTCGATCTCATCTTGCAGAGTCGCAATTTGTTTTCTTCGTCGTCACATGCGTGTAGGCCGTATTTCCCGAATATTACAGAAACTTGAAAATCGGGAATATTATAACCAGAGGAAAAAAAGATGCTGTAAATTTCCGATTTTCATCTGCATCGCCAAATATACAGTATTAATTACGTTAAATTGCATTTTATCCATTTGAAAAAAAAACCAACAATTGAAACCGATCATCTAGACGGACCTGAATTGAAGGGTCGATACAAATTTTTTTTTGCTGCTTGGAATTGCGACCTTGCGCCAAATAAATTTATTAGTTAATTATTAATATATTTTATATATAATATAAATGAGGAAAAAAAAAACTATTTACACAATATAATATTTTCCTTTTTTTAAACTAGAGACAAATACAATATAGAGTATACTTTTTAATCATTATTTCATAATAAATAAAAAAAATTATATAATATATATAGTCTGTATATATATATTATATATAAATTATGTAATTTTTTTTTCTAATTTTATTTATTCAGTTATTTATTTCGTCTAACGGAAAGAAAAAAAAAACAATGGAAAGAAAACAAATTTAGGTTAAAGCAGCTTGCACCAGACTCTTAGTGATACTGCGACGCACACAATAGCCCACTATTCGGCGGCGCTTGGTGGGAACAGACTTATCGCGCATTTTCTGATTAATTTTCTCATAAAAAAAATTGTACTAACGTTATAGGTGGGCCGGTACATTCCCGTCTATAAAAACAGAAAATCAAGCTCGATATGGACTGAATATTGATCGAATCAAGCCTGGCGCAGGCCGCTTTAACTGCCTCTTTAATAGAATAAAATGCAAGACGAAGAAGAAGAAGAAAAAAAAAACGGGTTTTTCAAATTTCCCCACTGTTTCCAACAAGCATCTTGGCGCTACCCGTTATAATTAATACTGCTCTCTCAAGAAAGTATTACATATTACCAAAGCACCATACTTTTTTTTTCACTGATTCAGCTATAAAATAAGCGCATTTGAGTAGTTAATGACTTGGTTTCACACGGGAATAATAATATAAAATAGACAGAAAATTGTTTTTAGCTCAAATCCAAATTTTCCCCCTCTTTTATTCCACACTTACAATAGTCAATATTTTTTTTTAATATTAAGTTCATACCAACTAGAAAACTAGGTTTAAAAATCCAATAATTTATCTTACTTTGCAAGATAAATTGGACCAATTTCAGATATAGCAAAAAATTTCCCTCGCCTGCTCGTAGCGAAAAGTCGGAAAAACAAAAGTTCTATAATGCGTTATTCAATAACTTGATATTTACCAGGAAGGAATTAATCTCGCTTCCCGAAATTACTACAACGAAGTAATTATTGCTAACCTGTACATCACATACTGATAAAAAATTTTCATAAAACGAGCAATTTTTCAGCTAGTTCTTCCTTCTTATTTTTATACTACGCAGTTAGTTAGCACACTAGGTCATATCCAGCACTTTGCTAAACTTGCTAGATCTGATATGGCGCGCCATACCGAACATAAATATACAAGCGCGGTTCGTTTCATAGTTAGCTTTATATTATGTCAGGTACGGAGTGCCAGCGATGCTGCGAGTTCACCGATTTTTGCTGAATTATTTAAATGCTACTACTTTTAAAAAAAAAATTAAATTTTTACGGAAACGGATGAATTTAAAAATGAATTATATAAGAAAATTGGCCTCTTATTAGGTTATAAATGTTTTTTTTTCTCCATTTTTCTAAAAAAATTGTACTCGAAATCCGTTTACTTTTGTGCAACACTATGTACATTTTTTTAATATTCCGACAAAAAGTGACAAATTCCTCACTATAGACTAACAATATTCTAATTATTTTATTTTAAAATTCTCTAAGTTTTTATTTTCCGCTGCTTTTTTATAAAGAAATTCTTCTAAGACATTGATAATAATATTGGTCCAAAAAGAAAATTACAACTATAAAATAAAACACTTCTCAACGAAAGACCTCTCGTTTTATTATTAGAAACTTGTTTTTTTTTTTTTAAATGGAAAAATAAAAAAAAAAAACTTTTTGCATGGCGATAATAATTATTTAAATTTCGATTTAACAAACTACATGAAAGTGGCGCTAGAACAATCATTTCTCACTATTCTAGTAAATTAATTAATTATCTGTACAAAATTAGTCCAATTAACTCGACAGTTTCATTAATCATTTTTAGCTGAAAAAAATGCATTATTTTTTCGCACTTCCCCGAATTTCAAATAATATTATTATTTTTTAAAACAAATTACAAAATAGTGGATAAAAAATATTAGGAAAATTTGTGGAAAATTAAATGGGTTTGCTCGTCTCTTTCCTTGCACAAAAATTTATGGGTCAAATATTTCCCCGTTCACGGGTGATACAAAAGTCTCTAAACACATGCAGCACGTAATTTCCCCTTTTCAAAACTTACCCGCAGTTTCGCGCGTTAATTTAAAATTAAATCAGCGTGTAAAGTGACTTTTGCAACACCCCGGGTAAATCGGGTGTAAATGACACGAAAACCCGTCATTCTCTTTTTTTTTTTAAAAAAGGCGAAATTTAAATATATTACACAGGTCGTACTAATTTTTTTTTTACAATTAAAATCTTATCGTACTGTTTGATGATGTCGTAACTGAACAATATTGTCTCGGATTTTTTTCTCTCTCGCTTATCTGCACATTGAACGAACCATCTTAAAAGATAATGTTTTATTTATTTCGACAGATGAAGGAAGGAATATTCTGAACGATACTATTCGTTTAGATAATTTTGAAACAACGAAAAGAAAGAAATGATGCCAAAAATATGAAAATAGTATTTACTATTTTACTGAAAATGTATGTTGCAAGTTTGAAACAATACGGTTTATTTATTTCCAAGAAATGATTTTTATTAGCAAATTCAACCGAATTAAAACAGATCTGTCCATAATATGAAACCGCACTTTTCTTTCTTTTTATCATTTTATTATGATCGAAAACAACAGACAATCCACTCAGTGCGCAGAAATAAGTCGAGAACCGAGTCTGAATTTATTAAATGAAAAAGAAGGAAAACACAATTAAGGAAAAAAGGCGATAAAAAAAAATAATAATAATGAAACCTACAGGGAAGTGTGTGAAAATGAGCTAGTACTATTGCTATGTGCCAAGCTGAGCATACTACCAGTGAAACTGCTGTCGTCGTCCGGATAGGGCTCCTGAGATGCTTCTGCTATCGACATGGCACTAAAACCCATTCTCAAGCTCTCGTCGTCGAAGGCTTCGATCTCGCGAGCCTGACGCTCGTGAAGGAGACGAATTCTCTCCGACCTCTCGTGCTGGAACTGCTCCAGTTCTTCGCCCATCTAAAACAAGCAGTAGCATTACATCATTGTGTTCGGTTTCCAGAAAGACCCGTCATCTCGAAAGCGGTTTGGAAAACGTAGGCTACTCACCTTGTGCTCCAAGAGAGCCCGACGGATAGTAACTCTATCTTCGAGTTCCTTGCGCTCCTTGTTACGCTGAGTTTCGGATTGCATACGAATTTTACTCTGAAAGGCGATCAACAGCTCCAATTCCTGCTGGAGCTGATTCCGCAATTCCCGCAGTTCCCGTTCCTGCGATTCGTCTAAACGAATCTGAAATATCGTCAAAAATTGTAGTAAACTAACAATCTGACAAAATCCATCAAATGAAGAGGGAAAAAACAGATTTTTAAAAAATTCTTGCGCCCAAATTGTAGATGAACCTCGGCAATTCAAAATTCTACTTAGACAATCTTGAGAAGGTAACGCGGCTTGAGTTTGGGACATTATTCTGAGGGTGTGAATAGTCAACAATACAGTATATTCAACCAGTATAATGTCCAAAACGGCGCTCCTTACTCAGATTTTCTGAGCATGAGTCTGAATTGCCGAATTTGCTACGTGTCTAGAGAGCAGTGGGGATTCTCCTAAACGAGGCAATGTGCTCTATCAGAACAGACGACTCGTTATGAATCTTAGAGTTGAGAGGTGGACACGTCTACACCACACTCTGACGACTCGTAGATTATTTTCAACCCCCACCACATTGGGATGTCGTAAAATAAATGTTAATTTAATATTTACCGATTGATTCTGAAGCATTTCCGCTATGCTCTGCTCGTACTGTTCTCCCAGACTCGCCAACTTTCGGACCTGTTCGTCCTTCAAACGTTTTATCACCGCCTTCTGCTCTTCTTTGGGCGTCGTAAGTAACAGTTGATTCTTGAGGGCTTTATACTGCCGGGTTTGGATTTTGCAAGTGTCCCTAAACTGTTTCCTAATTTGAAGTTCTTTTTGCTACGAAAAATACACAGTCGGTCAATTATTTCAAGCACTATCGTTCTCGAGACTAGAGACACGAAATTAGTGCAGGACTTACTAACTTCAAAACTTCGTATTTTCATTCTGATTTTACAGAAACGTTCGCGGTTCGCTCTCAACAGTTTCTTCTTAATTGCAATCAATACTGACAGTAAGAAAACGCTCGCAAATCAATTTTAGTGGGACTAATGTGGGTTTTCACCGCTTCCGTCGTGTTGCGTTCGACCGATCACATATCGGGAACGTCTGGGTTTGATCAGAGCGGTGGAGTCACGGAAGCGGTGAAAACCCACCCTGAGAAGAAACTAAGGAGCCCTCATCGCTGCAAGTACCTAGAAGTTTACGAAAAAATTAAAATATTCACCCTTAAACTTTTTGGCTGCTGCTTGACCTCCAGCGCGTGTTTCTTGCTGAGCTCCCGTTCGGCCCGTTCCATGTAGTCCCTCTGATTCAACTGCTCGGTCTGGTGCTGTTTCCGGATTTGATCTTCCCTCAGGGAGTGGACTGACCGTTGTTGCTTGTACTCTAGATCCTGGGACAGATCGTGGTGACGTAGCAACATGGCGTGGGCAAGCTCTATTTGGGTTTGTCGTTTGTTCAATTCCTGAAAACATAAAATTGAAACGAGTTAATAATAAAAAAAAAAGTCAAACAACCCTCAAACAACCGCGGATTATAATGGGTTTTCTCCTTACCTCTCTCAGCAAATCTTGTTCTAGTTGCTGATACTGTAGTAACTTTCGTCGCTTATATCTGCGCATTTCTAGGCCAATGTATTCCTTGTGTTCTCTCTGTAGCCTGTGACTCGCGCCGGCCTGCTTGGCCTGCAAATCTTCCTTATGGCAACGCAGGGTGTCGTCCCGCATCTTCTTGGGAGTGGCGTCGTCGACGCTCAGTTCCTGTTTTGGGAATAAAAGAACGTAAATTGAAAAACTAATAATACGCGCCTACGTGCTGGAAGAACTAAACAATAAAGATGGTACATGTTCGCTTACCCTCTTCACCCGGTCTCTGTGAACTTTGTATTCCTTCTTCTGCTGAACTTGGAAGATCTTAAACTCATGATCTTGCGTCTGGGAAATGTTCTTCAACAGTTTACGTTCGCACGCGGTACTATGTTTCAACTGGAAAAATATAATAAAAAAACGCAGTAACATTATTTTCTGTGAATAGGTTTTCGAAGACAATTGCGTCAACCCCACTCGCGATTCTTAACAAAACGCCGGTAATCGATTCAAGTGCGATCTACCTATAGCGTCTCCCCTGTTCCCTAGCATGGAAAGCATGAAAATGGCAAGACCATTTACTAAATTCGCACGCGAGTCAAAGATGACGCCACGTACTAACTTAGTAACAACGGCACAGATCTTTGCTTCCATTCTCACGTTAACGCGTATCTTACGCTGCAAGGCAAATTGAAGGTTAGAAGAGACCTTTCTTTCCAAATCCTGCGCGTGTCTACCAGTTAACTTCTCCAGTTCCTTCACGAACTGCTGCAAGAGGCTTTCGTATTCCTTGTCCAACTTCTGTTTGTGTTCGTCCATCTCCTGTCTGCATTTCTCTTCAAGCTGGAAACGTGCAAACACATTAATATTATTTATCCATCTAACGAAAACTAACCGTTTCCATTTCCGAAAATCGCGTCATATTCATCCGTTTTCAAGAGCGGGTTTTCAGCTCGCGTAAACATCTGACGAGACTCTGCCAATATTACAGTGACTGTGCTACCAATAGGCAACCTACGACTTTGGGCCACTAGGAAGCAGCATTAAAACGCCAGTTTTGCAAATGACAATGGCCAACCGACACGAGTTATGCACCGGTGGCAGGGTGCTTCTATTTTGATGGTTCTTTGCCTGGGCAACGGCATAGAATCATCCACCAGCAGTAATGAACAAGACGGCTGTACCTGAATCAAGGATTTCTGATGTTGCCTCCTGAGGCGTTTGTAACCGGACATTTGCTCGTGCATTGCATTTTCCTGGACGTGTTCCTTCTGTTGCTTGTTCACGATGGAGGTTGTTCGAATTGTAGCAAAGTTGTTTGCAACAGGCTCGTTACTATTATTAACGGTCTGCGGATGCTGAAAAAAAAAAAAAAAAAACAATAAAAAATGTTAAACTTTATGACTCAACTGCCCTGATTTTATATAACTTTTTACGAATCTCACCCGCGCCGCAGGTTTTCCTCTAAAGGATGGTGGATAGACCATCATGCTGTCATTGTCGTTAGATGGTGGAAGACTATTCTTGCTGCTGGTACTAACGCCGGTGCTTTGGACGCTCTGGGTGCTGGTTATACTGTTGGACTTGCTACTGTCTCCTCCAGCTTGGTCGTCCTCCTGGGGGGAAAAAAAATTGCTCGTGTTACTTAAAACAGTTCCACCAAATGAACCGCGTGACTCGCTTCTGCTAAATAAACACCATTTCACGCCTCGACACTTACCGTCGAGTCACCTTCAACGTCTCCCGAGGTGACTTCGTTGTCCGGAGTCTCTACCATGAGGATTTTCTTCATTTTTCTGTAATTGAGATTGTCTAATTCGCGGACAGCCGCTTTTGTCCTGTAGATCAATTCGATTATTACACTGTGTGGTCGTTGGCGGGAAATAAATAAATGCTGCAACAGAAAAAAAAAATTATAAAAATTTAAAAATTACTTCCTTCTGTGATCCTCCAAATTCCAAAATTCTAATTTCCAGCATTCTGATATAAATTATGTAGCCATAAATAATCAGAGGACTTACCGTTAATAATTTCGAGTCGGCTGGTCTTTCTAATGGATTTTTGTTAAGACAGACATCAACGAAATTTCTAAAAGTATCCGACCTGAAAAAAAAAATTTTAAATGAAGTAAAAAAACATAAACTCGTGGTTTTTGTGACTGGAAATCTCTTTTTTAACGCAATCTCTGGATCTGGATCGGTTAGACCTGATTTCTTGGCAAACGTAGATTTGCTGGTAAAATGGGCTAATTTTCATCATTTATAATTTAAAAACCAGATCGAAAATCAAAATTCTAGTACTAACGCTCTCGTCAATTCTCGTCAACTCTCGTCAATCTACAGTTAAAATTTGGGGCAGTTTCTTTGAGCCATTTTTAAATGGTTCTGGAACTACGAAGTGCATGTCTTCCATAGAATCGGACCTGCTTAACAGGGTCATTTTTGGGAATGTTTTGTAAAAAAACTAGGCCGAAAATCAAAATTCGGCTACTAACGCGCCGTTTAGCATAGTTCGAGGTATGCAATCCCAATTATTAATCCCGGGAGGTGCACCCGTTTTTTTACTAGCTTGGAACTACGAAAAAAAAAACCGTCTCCATAGACAATACATTGCTTAAAGCGCTTCATTTAAAGAGAATGCTGGACTGCTTTTAAAATGCATGAAAAGCTAATACGCCATGCAATGGTGAATCATAGCTCTATTTTTCAGAGATCAGAGATAATCACTTTTTGTTTGTAAGCGAAGATTAACAATTTCGGTAAAAAACCTACAAAAAAAAACCTACAAAAAACCCTAAAAAATTTTTTTTCAAAAAATCTAGGTTTTTTCCGTCCCAGATATCGAGCAGGAATCCCAAGAACTTGCCGAAAAATTCGAGTGCACCATCTGCTGTGATGATGTCAGGATTGAGGATGGAATACTGCTAAATCCCTGCTTTTGCACTGCTTTTGCAAGTAATTTAATGAAACTTCTTTATTTTCATTCCTTTACATACCGGTACTAGGTTACTTGTCAATCACTGTAATTACCATCTAATGTGGTTCAATGAGACAGTGAAACTTCTACGGCACCAAATTTCTTTGTGTAGGGAATGCATCACAAGCCACGTTAATACGTGGGAAGACGTTTCCGCCATCCCGTGTTTGGATGGAAACTGTGGATGCGCAATCAGTCAGAGCGACATTAAAAAAGTAGGTACCGTACTATTGTTTTAGCGGCTTATTAACAGTGTTTCTTT
>JAQFYH010000406.1:0-12967 GCA_034694405.1 Scolopendrellopsis subnuda
CTTCCGACTTTTGAAAGTTGGAAGGTTTTGTCGGAGACTTTTCCGATTTTAAAACTGCGCATGCGCGTCGGAAGTTGTAAGTTGGATGTCGTACCGTGTAAATTGGCCATAAATCAGACTTCTGCTCGGAAAACCTGAGGATGGAACGCCGACATCATAGGTGCGCATAAAACCAGGATAATGTCCCGTTCCATAATCAGATTTTCCGAATTCGACCCCAGCCTGAGATCTCTGAATCCCCAAATAGAGCCTATAGAGGTAGACTACTATGACCCCAATCAGAATCTTATCCTGGTTTTAATATTATCTACCCCACAGCAAATATTTTGAATTAGTTATTCTTATCTGATAGGATAGTTAATATTGTTTTTGCGACGAAAAATATTTGCGTGTCAATCTGATTGAACGTTTGTTGCCCTTGATTTTGCGATGCCCTTGAAATTATTCATTTTACTTCTGTGACATTTTCAACCCACAGATAATATAAACGCGCGTAGAGGAAAAAAAAAGTCAATGCTCCAATCATCATCATCGTATAATTAAATTGGATGCTTTTGTGTCGCAGTTCTTACTGTAAATCCATTTTACGCCGGGAAATTATAAAATGGCGCGATTAATCGTCCTTTTCCTGACGTTGTTGGGGGGAACATTTGGACAACAATTAAATTGCCTCGACGAAAATGGCAACGCTGTTGATTGGTGAGTTGATACTGTATTTTATTTGGGAGGTCCAATTTATCTAAGGTTAGAAGCCCTTTGGTGGCTGCTGGGGTTATTCCAAGCCTGAGATCTTCAACTGAAAACGCATTACGCTGCCTTCGCGATTTCCATCTTTTTTTCTCATCATTTGACGAAAACGAATGGTCGCGTAAAATTTTTCCCGCAGTCGAACTAGAATGGTCATAACTAGCGCGGACCACCTTTGGTGCAATTAGACAAACTATAAAATATTACAACAAGAAAATCGGACCCCTTGGTATAAGCTGAGATTATCTATTGTTTGCTGTTTATTTTTTGTAAATATTCAGGGTGAAGATAAAATGTTCGGTCGTTATATTTGGTAGAATATGGGTTTAGCCGGCTGATGCACCCGCGTGCGAGGTTAGGAAGGAAGCAGCAGCAGGTGCGTATAGGCATCGAAAACGGAACAACGCCGTTCCCGCGTAAATATATAGGAGTTATCGGCCCTTCGGGCCAGATTTAAAAAACCTGACCTTTCCTAAAAATAAACTAATTTTAAAGATAATAAATAATAATAAATAATAAATGAAATTTAAAAATAATAATCGAAAACGGAACTTTTTTTTTCGGCCCTTCGGGCCTAAATAAAATCTTACCTAATCATTGAACGGGAGAGAACGAGTGAAAATCGCGCCGCCGTTCCTAGCCTCGCACGCGGGTGCAATAATTCACCAGCCGGCAAAACCGGTATTGTGCCCGTAATTTACTTTTTGGCGAAATGCAGGTACATCGTTTACAAACTAAACAAGGACACGGAGAGTTCGAACCCCCTGATTCACGATGGTCTGGCCTACATGTACATGACTTCCAACGATTTTTCGGCATGGTCCACGTCGAGTATTTCCATCGGCAGCGAAGAAAGTTCAGTGGGCCGAACCCTCACCGCATTTTATCAATACTACGATCAACAGACATCGGTACGTCGACGACGCAGTGAATATTTTTTTCCGACGCAAAATCGCAAATCAATAAAGTTAGCGGAAATACGCAGTGCAATTTTAATGTTTTCATTGCAAGTTTTTGTGTATTTGAAATTCTAGTAATGAGTATGTACGTTTGTATGGTATAACTCATAAAATTCATGTTAATAGGATTTGATTTTTATCAACTACAATGACGAGCATCCTGACGGAAATACAAGCTACACAAAAGGTCATACTAAAGGTATAAGCAAGAAAATAATAATTTTGTTTCTTTCCTTATTATTTTTGTATTTTATCTAATTGAAAAGACAGGGATCAGCAGCTAATTCCCACCCACAAATAACGCCCCTGGTGCGTTTTCCCCATTAATTGATGTACTCATTCATTTACGAACGAAGCAAAATACATGTACGAAGTATCAAACGTTTAATTTAAGCAAGAACCTATGCTTTTTGATTTAAGGTTGCGGTCCTGACTCCTGATTGTCTTTCTAACAGACGTTATAACTTTATAACTGTAACAGCTAGAGATATGAACAAAAATGTGTATTATTACTTCGGACTTTCTCTACAACTTGACCTTTTTACTTTTTCGAAATATCTATTAGTTTTTTTTTTTAAAACCGAATTAAGCGGTAAAAACAAGGATTAAAGAGAATCCTAACATTTTCGGCTCAAACTCGATTAATTCGGTTTTTAAAAAAAAAAAAACGTTTATTTCTATTTAAAAAAAAAACTAATCATGTAATAGATATTTCGAAAAAGTAAAAAGGTCAAGTTGTAGAGAAAGTCCGAAGTAATAATACACATTTTTGTTTATATCTCTAGCTGTAACAGTTATAAAGTTATAACGTCTGTTACAATGTTAGTATATATCTGTTATAAAGACAATAGAATTATGGTAAAAATTTCTGTGCAGGTTTCACAGCATTCAATAAAGACGGCGGATTTTGGATGGTTCATAGCGTTCCAAAGTTCGCACCGAGCGTCAAAAATGGAACCTACTATTATGAGGAACCACAGGCTTATTATAGCCAGTCGTTCATATGCCTAACTCTGCCCATTTCAGCTGCTGATATTGTTGGTAAGGCTTTCAAAATATAAACGTTCCAAACTCTAACTCCAAACGCTCCAAACTCTAAACGTTTGCTATTTACTCGATCTGAAAGAAGCAGCAAAATGTCAAGATTCTATAAAGATACCTCATTCCAGGTCAGCTGCTGTCTTTTGACCAACCGTACATATTTGAGGCTGCAGCCGGTTCAAGCATCGTCGATTTGGCACCGGTCTTGACGTCAGTTGTGAACGGAAACGCAAAACCGTACACACCTTGGTACTTGGAGATGAGTTTGACGACTAGTTTGCAGCAAGTCGCATTCACAGCCTTCGCCAAATCGAGTAAATTCGGAGCAGGTAGGAATCGGCTTTTTTCTATAAAGCAAGAAATATTTCAATATAACCTGGTGAAATTCCGCCAATACCCTCACGTTTATTATACCAGGTCCCGAAATTGCACTATTTTCAGAGACTATATTCGAATTGAACTTCCGTCCATTACAATATTTCAAACAAAATTTCGCCTCAGGTGGTAATACCGTAACGTGAATTTCGTGAAAGCAGTTGGCATAAAACAACCAAAAAAAGATGTATCTATACCCCTAATGGCTCATGCCAGGGTAGAGAACGCACCTTGATGCTGAATTTCGAATATTTAGTTTAAATCAGCGTCAACACTCAAATTGTAGTACTGTACAAATAACAAATGCAATCCTTTCCATTACGAAAGTATTTCAAGAATTCCTTATTTTATCTTTGTTTCAGATCTTTACCACGATTTGGTGGCACCTGCTCTCAAATCCAACCTGCAGACGATGACTTGGCAGCGCGGCCACGAGATTCCCTCGAACTGCTCCGGCTACAACGTTCACAACGTGATACAAATCGAGGTGAAGGAGTTCCCGGACCCGCAGAAATGCGGGGTGGGTCATTCTAAAATCGCATTTTCCGACTCTTCGTCTGCAGAACAGCAGTGGACTTGCATCGGCGACGTAAACAGAATGGTACGTCAGTTATTCCCAGGGAGGATTCTGGCTATGACACGATACACTATTAACGCTGCCCCCATATGTTTCAAAAACAACGTAACTTGGATCCTCTATAACCATAAGCGATTCGCTTATGCTATAACTTACGTTAGTCTACCGGTATATATGCAGCAGTAATGGGTATAAAAGTCAGGCTGGATCCTGCAGCGACATTTTCCAGAAGTCAGAAAGAGGCAGGGACGTCATTGAGGGTCCCCTCCCACTGCTTTTGACAAATGAGAAAAATAGTAGGAAAAAGAGAAAATTGCGAGAAAAGCTACACAATTTGAGTTAAAAAGTGCAAAAAATTGGGTGAAAAACTGCTAAATTGCGAGAAAAAGTAGACTAGTGAGTATAGCCTATAGTAAAAATTACAAAACAACGTAGAAAGAAAACCCGTGTGGCAAAAGCACAATCATATGCCGTCGCCTTCCCCTTCCCTGAAAGAAAATCTGAAATGACGCCCCTGGAAAGAAGGGAGCTTGTGCATTTGCGGAAAAATCACAAGATTTATCTAGGACTGATATCATTTTGCAAAGTATGCGAGAATGCGACAGAGGTAGCTAGAGCTTGCCTGATTTCATTTGTTACTAAAGTTTTTTTTTTCCTGTCTGTTTCAGTACACCCAATACGAACGTGGCGGAGGAACAGTTTGCATTGAAAATGCGGATATTGCTGCAGCTTTTCGCTCTATGGTTACAGAAGTAGAGAACTGTAATTCGATCCCCCCATATTACTCTTATTATTATTTAGGTTGTAGTTCATATTATTATAAAAAATCTTTAGTTTAACAGGAGACAGTTGTAACTATTTCAAGTTATAAGTTTTAGTTGACAACATGCAGTGCTATATATTTACTTTATTCTGCAGTTCAGTCAGCTCACAAGTATTATAATTTGTAAATAATTTTTAAAATTATTAGTTCAGTACCATATTAAAATATGAATGACTGTTTTGTTAATTGTTTTGAATTTTCTTCTTTATTTTAGTTCAAAAATCAAAATTCATAACTATCATTCTGATCTCATTGCGTATGACCATTGACCAAGAATATACGGTATTATGTGATCTACTTCTGGTATGACCTGTACGCCTATCAACTCAAGCTTTGAAAACAACTAATCAAAATGTAATCTCTTTTTCTTTAGGGATATTCCAATTCAAAATTAACGAATTTCAAGGCTTTGCATTCAAATGTTTGCACTGTTGTTTCACAGCTTCACTAAATGCGTTGAACGCTGACGATGTCTCAAAAACGGCATCCGAAAACAACGGCGCCTCTTCCGCGATATAGGCGCTGGATACCTCCAAATCCTTCTTGATTTGTCCATCTTTTCTTGCGTCAGATCAAGAATAGGATAATGCATTATGCATATTATCCTATTCTTGTTCAGATGGAGAGTGACCGCCGAACTAGGCCCGTACTATATTATAGTATTCACACGTGTTCACTTAGGTTTCTAACGCAGTTCGAATAAAATTGTCCTTATTACCATTGGCTATGACAGCACTAGGCTAGGCCTATTTGCTTGGAATGTTAATTCTCCCATAGCTCCCATCTCGTTCAATTAATCAAATAAAATTCAAATCTGGAGGGGACTAAAAATAACTTCCGAGTGTGGTTTAAAAGTGCTCTAAAATGCACCAAATTCGACTTCTAGTTTTAAAAATTTTTCCGGGGGTGACACCCCCGAACCCCCTCAAAGTGCACCGCCGTTGGCGGTGCACAAGCGCGGCGCCTTCGGCGCGCCCCTCCCCCTCCCCCACGCTATAGACCAGGAAAAAAAACTTGGCCCCCCCTAAAGCGTCTTTGGCCCCCCCAAAACATTTAGGTTGGCTACGGGCCTGAGCAGTACCACCACACTACGTCTGGTCAAAGCCAGAGGGGCGTATTACGGATGAAAAAAAAAAAATCGAAGCTTCCAGAAAAAGAGCTATTAAAATATCAACACATGAGAGTTTCTTTTTATACCCTGTATAAATTGAAACTCTGAAGTATCGAAAACTGTCGAAAAAATCGATTATTTTAATAGTTTTACTGGTGTACAGTCGTAAATTAAATTCAAAATAAATCAAAAGGCGTAACGTAAGTTACGCCCCTCTGATTTTGACCAGACGACTAGATTAAAGATAAAAAGGGTCTTAAAATATATGAACACATAGCTAATGGTATAATAGTAAAGCTTTTGGTTAATATTTTTGAATATTATTTCCCCCATTTGATTTCTTGTTCATTTTGTTAACAAGTAACAACTGAAAAAAAAAGCCGTTTTAAAACCGAAGCCGCGTTCTACGTCACAGTGAGTGTTCCCGGGGTTTACAACGCACACCGTGCTTTTTAATTCTCCCCAATACTTTTTTTTCATTGATGACGTAGCAGCGTTCGTATGATCAATGATAAAGATATGGTCCCCAGCACTTACTGATACGTCATATAAAATAACGGTTGAAATGCAACAATTTTTTAACCTCAAATATCTCCCATATTAAACGGTGTATTTTTATTTTAGAAGCATAATTATTATTTTCAGGCCTTAAAATAAGTCTGCTAGGCTTGAATATTTCGAGACTCTTTAACCCATCAGTCAGATGTTAATTTAATCTCGTACCTTCTCCCAGCGATGCAGAAATTTAAAGCTTCTTGTAAGCTGACTTGAAGTTCCATCACTCTCTGGAGTTCCTGCATGTGCAGTGGCTGACTTCTTAGAATCAGATCTGACACCCTTCTATTAACCTTTAAAATGTAACAAATTCATATTATAGTCTGGCAAACTTTTATAATTTGAAAAGTTCTATTCATCATCAGATAATAGCAGACTAAAGTAGGCCTAGGCTACATGTAACCTTATCAGTATGTCATAGTTTTCTCTTACCACTTGCAACTGTCGAGTTAACTTTTTCCTGTCAGCATCAATTTCAGTTAGGTCAAGAACCTCTGGTCGTTTGAGCAATTTCTGCACACACAAAAAAATGTAAATTGTAAGACAAATCCATCATAATTTATACCAATTTTACTCAGAGCCTTAATCCCTTATGGCGTGTGCCTGCGAAATTCCCTTTAAAAATAAATTAAACTGAAAATTTGATAGTGAAAATGATTAAAAACAATGGTTAAAAACTTAAAATTTAAAAATATTGACAATTAGGCCTACCTGAAGTTCATAATCACTTGCATCGAAACCATCACCACTATAATATGCTGCTTCAACCGTATCCAAGATATCATCATCCGTTGTGTCTTCTTGCTTTGGTAGCTGAACTTCTATCTGTAATGTTTTTCATATTATTTATTTCGAATTGTTTGTTGCACATCAGAAATATAAAAATATTATAATATGGTACATGATCAGATGAGGATATTCCACTCCTCAAAGTATCCACAATTTTCCGGAAAGAATTTTGATCTTACCGGATGTTCTCTGGATGTTGTTGCCTGAACGGGATATACAAAACTATCTCCAGATTCTTCTGATGACGGAGAAATTGACGATTTCAGTAATGGCTGAAAAAATTATATTTTTAAATTTTTACTCACATACTGGGTACAGCCTACAGGGGAACCGGGAACCTATGTATCTGTGTATTAAAACAGTATAGCCTACTATGCATCAACCCATACTGTAAATGAAACAGCTTTTGTTGGTTTAAATTTTAAAATGTATACACAATTGCAAGGAATGTTTTCAAGTCTCCTCGTAGTGCCAGTTCCAATCCCAGGTAGCCTATAACAACTTGAATCATCGTTTTCTATTGCCTAATTCCTGTAAGTTCCAGAATTCAGATTGCCGTAAACAGTAGGCTAGCTGTTATCGAAGAAATAGGATTCGTCAAGTGACAGTTCCTCTAACTGAATACGGTACAGTCTAAACACAAGCATGGGCGACAGAAACGCCCTCTCCTCATCCTTCTGATCTGCAAACAGCCTTCAGCTGCTGCTGCTGGCACCTTGTCAGTAAAACGAACTTTCGTGCCGCGACAGTTACAAATTAATAAAATTTTGATAATGTACTTTTAAATGAGAGTCAATTAACGACACGTACCTGTTTATTAATGAATAATTTTAATTTCTGCTTTATGTCCATCGTTCTTGTTTTCAAGGCCTAGGCTTGTAAGAAACAGATGAATCCTCCCACAAACTAATTTCACGCGACATAAAATTCATTTATGTTTTATTTTAGAAAATACATATTCAAAATTAAGCTATAATGTTAATTTCACATATTTCTTTATATCTAAAAGTGTTTTGTTCACTGTTATTCTGTTAATGAATTTTTGGTTGTGATTAACTTTTGTTGTGGGGCATGAATAAGAAAATGGTCATTCGCAATCATAACGATGTATCAAAACGATGTATAAAAGGCCAATATTATAGGACACTAACATTTTTCTCATATCATTTAGAGCAATAAATAACTTTTAGAACACGATTTTTCCATTTTATGATGAAAAAAACCTGATTATTTTGGACTTCAGAAGCGCCGTCGTTAGTGCTGTAACTCTACGACGCATCATAAAGGGTTGTTCTAATTCCAAATCTTGGAAGCGCGTGTTTTAAACACTTGAATATTGAATACCCACAGAAATGCAAGATGTGAAGTTCGATATCATAATATCTGTACCAGGTGTGGTGTGAGTACATACGAGGTGAGAAGCTTGTCTGAAACTCATGCAGCCTTCGTTCATATCATGAAAGAAGACTAATACTCCAGGTCACTTATTGAAATTCAAACGCGCACCCACTACACAATGTGGGTGCGTGTTTACATTTCAATAACCACGGTGTTAGCAGCAATAATGGAATCCACAATAACGCTAACGCCTAGCTTACTGACAGCACGAGACGCTAACGTAAGGTTAGTGGCACCAAGAGTAGGATTAGGTCCTACTCTTGGTGGCACCAATGGTACATCAGGGGCAAGGCACAAGGATTGATGCTGATGGCACAAAATATTACAGTGTCACTGCAGAAAGCAGATCTTAGAGTCGGTCTATTAAAATTAAATGATAAAAACTTGATGAGTCTTTAAGATAACTTACATAGTGGAGAGTGCAAAACCTCTGCTATGTGTTACCCTGTCATGACTGCACTTACGAATACCTAGGTATTTTATAAGAAGTTTCTTACATACTCGGAGTATAGTAAAAATAGAAGAAATTTTGATGTCTAAATCCCAGTAAACATTTGCCGCTAGTGATTTGCAGGGGGTTTAACAGAGGATTGAGAGGAAGTCGTCGGCATGGTGGCTGCGAAAGGAACTTGAAAGTCGCACGTGAGAGTTGCAACGTTACTGACCCCCTTCCCTTGTGCGATATTGCTTTGTATTGCTCAATTTGCGCTTAGTCTTTGCTAGAATCGTACAGTATCGTACCTAACGTCTACTGTAACTTCATTAAGTACTGTTGGAGTTAAAGTATGATTCTAGCAAAGTGAAAGTAAGCAGTAAGTTACTAAGAGATGAAAATCTCTTTATTTTCTCCTGCTATGAGTACCCACTTCCGTAATTGAGATGCTGTTTTCGTTCGGTTACTTTAATTTTCGAATTAATTTTTCAACGACTGTAATTTATATTTTAATTTTTTTTTTCTGATAAACCCTTAAGCTTATAGGCTATTAATAGGCCTAAGTTATATCGAATTTATTTTTTGAAAGAAAAAAAATCCGCGGAACTAGTTCCATGTTAGTTTCGGTTCCAGAATTCCAGTCTTGGAACCTGCTCTCCGAATCGGTTATTTCTAATTCCGACACTACGCTCACTAATTCCACGTTGTTCGTGAATATTTTTCACTTTTTTCCGTTAAAAGTACCTTCGGAATAATCACCGTAAACAGTTATTTAGTTAACAAATTTTCGTTTAAATAATAATAATTACAATAATAAACAGTTTGAATAAGATTAAACTGTAAACGTTTAATAAATATTTGGAATATTTTATTAAATTTCAACGGAGAAAGAACCAAGAGTACCCAGCAAATATTACGTAATGCTAATGGACCATTAATTTTAACAAGATTTCGTGAACATCAATTACATTCATCATGCTCCGTGAATTATTTTTACTTTTGGGAATTGTGGTGATATTCGTAATTCTTGTGCAAGTAATAAGGATTGCCGTTTCTCACGCCTGATCGAATTTAATAAACTTTAAAAGACAAAAAAGAAGAATAATGTAATACAGAGTAACTGAACTAATTTCGTAACGTCAGGTCTCAATGACTGTGAATTTTCTTGGTTTGTTAGTGCGGCCAATTATTATTATTATGAAGAATTGATTTCGATGAAAAAGGAAGATGAAAAGAGTAAAATGGCCCCTTATTCTATGAATTGGGCCTAGGTGGACTGAAGCTATTATGTACGTTGAAGCAACTTATTTTTGATACATGAGATTGTGAGAGAAAAAAACAATTTTGCGACTTGTAGCATGCACATAGCCCAATGCAGCTTCGAAATTGTAGTTCTTTTCATAGTTTACAACTGCTATTAAAGATCAAAGCTGCAATTCACCGGGATAAAACCATGCGAATTCCCTATTCTGCTATAGTACCTGCTACAAGTCGCAAAATAGAGCAAATTCTGACGAAGTTTCACCCAAATAAAATATTTTTTAGGTCTGTTGACATTATTTATATAGATATCAACTGATGTTGCTTCATAACTGCAAATCCGTTGCTTGTTGCGCGGATGTTGTTTCATGTAGCGTTATAAACGCCTGTATTGCGTTGTTTCCAGACGAAACAGATAAAAATTAAATGTCCAAGCATTTCGGCTCAATTTAATACGAACTAAAATGTTCATAACTATTTTTTTTAGCTCTTTTCAAGAGCTATTCATTCCTATAATAATTATCTGTATCATTATACAATACCATAGCTTAAAGAAAAAATGTATATTTAAGTTACTATACACGTTTGTACTTAAAGATGGTAAGATGATATATTTTTACAATCTCTGTATTTAATGCAAACACCTGAAATATCAAATTCTTGTTAAGTTAATTATTATATTCGTTGTATTCGTTAAGAATAAAAAATTATTTATGGCTAAAATATGTGAGAACATTTTTATTAACTGAATCAGGTACAGAGTGGGGAGTATTTTGATTCCAGTTCCATGTTTTGCGGCTTCTTTTTTCTACATTTCGAGTGCGGTTTCACACCAGCCTGCTGTCATCATATCACTGATAAGATAAGTTTAAAGACTATTTCGTAATTACTTCAAAATTACAATTTTACTATGATTTCTATGCTGTTTCCAATAGCATATTATGTTATCTGTAGCAGTGTAGCAAGTACAGTATGGGATAATATTTTCTCAATAACGTTTTAAATCTGCGCCCATCAGGACACGAAAAAATGGAAGCATTATAATTTCCAGACAGCGTGCATGAAGAGACTGATGGATGTGAGAGAGGAGTCTGTGATCTGCCAAAACAATTAGGAAGAAGGCCTGTGTGGATATTGTTCCTTTGTTGCTGCTTACCCCGCTTAAGGTATGGGATTCGTCATGAGTCATGACGTTATGTTGCCTTATGTTTTCCATAATCCCGTCGTGAGAGGCGACAGACGGTTTAAATATAAATCTCACCTTGCTGACATCTCGCAGTTGGCAACTCTAACTAAATTACTGATGTGAAACAGACTAAACATTCCAGTTAGTATCCAATTCAATGAACCCAGCTGCCTTGCTTTTGCTGTAAACTTATGTATTAGAATCCGCAGAGATTAGATCGTCAGCACTATCCGGGCTATGCTGGCAGCAGCAAAGCTGAATGAATGAGTTACATTTAAAATATTCTGCTGCCGCTGTTCACAATAGGAATATAGATGAAACATTCTACCTAGTCATTCAATTCAAAGCCGCTTCTTTGCATAGTTATAACTCCATTTCCCGAATAGCTTAATCCGCAAGCTCATGTTTTCTATTTGCCATTTTGCAGAGAGCGGTAAAAATCCCTTCTTCAATACGTTAGGGAAATTGGCCAGCAGTCGAAGAGTTCGTGGTATTTTTAACGAATATGGTGCATTTAATTGTTTATAGTTATATACTATTGGAGTAATACCCTCACGATACGATTTTCACTAAACCCTACAGCATGCAGTCATTCTTATCCTGGCGGAATACGAGTATGCCATCTGCATGTTGCAACAAGGAGTACCGTAGGGCAAAATACAGTTACTCTGTAATGTTGGTAGCCTTCTCAGACTCTCATGCCGTATTTTGGTCCATACAGTCTATGCAATCTGATATAAAGATTTGAACCGAGGTATAATATTATTTTGCTTGTTAAACCAATAAGCTAAGTTATTCTCACTGTTAGCAGGTTAAAACTATATGACGAAGACACGCATACAGTTCTATCCTAAACTTGACTGTGGACCTGAAAGATTTTCTTTACTTTTTCGAAGATTATTTTCACTTATTATGCGTAGCTTACTATAATTAATTCCAATTATATTTCCTACATATTATAATCTACTCCGTACCTTAATACTCTGAAAATAATTGGAGAAAGTAAAGAAATCAGGTCCGCAGTCAATTATATGACTCTTATAGAGAGAGATCAATGCTCTGCGGCATTTGTTTTTTGTTTCCGAAAAATTATATTGGTTGAATTTTGCCAATCCGTTATTCTATAGAGTGTAAATTGAAACACCCCTGTATAAATACAAGACAGGAGGAAAATATAATTGAGAAAAGATTTATTATCTCGTTAAAAATTCTCTCTTGTGCCTCAGGGATTCGCTTTGAGATCATCAGACTCTGACTGCGCTGCAGGAATATCGCTTTGCAGGGGTGGATATAGTCGAGGGCATACACGCCGTGTTGGTCTATCCGCATCTCAAGTTCCTCCCTGAGAGCCTGGAGAGTATCGTGAGGTTGACCTCCATCATTTTCGTTAGATTATAGGGGAAATAAAAATGCCTGGTCGTATGTTATTTGCAGTATTCTTCTGCATGGTGCGAAACAAAAATTTCAATTGAATCAAATTCCGTCTCCTCGCTTTACCATCCTGTTGTTCTTACTGAAATCCTAGTTATCCGTGTCGAAACGGAGGCCGTCCAAGTACCAACTTAGTTCACAACCTGGGGCGCTATTCTGGTTATTTAAGCATAACAACGTTGCCAGTAACAATCATGCCCATAATAATTAATCCATTAAGAGGGGTTTTCATTTTTTTGGGCAACTTTGGCCCCGCAAATCTCGGTAAATACTTGGTCAATT
>JAQFYH010000407.1:0-12963 GCA_034694405.1 Scolopendrellopsis subnuda
TGCTGCGTTTGAATGACGTTCCTTAGACGGCTAACGAAAGTCGGCTAAGGAAAGTAACGAAGAAGGCTTGTCTAACCCTAGTCTAATACGCCACTGGCAACTTGCACATTTTTATAAGAAGAAGCGACGTTTGAAAGAGATAGTTGTAGCTCTTCTTATAAAATACTCTTTATATACAGAAAAAAAAAATCCAGCTTAAATCATATCTTAGTCGTACACCTTTACCCAAAATTGTAATCAACATGTTCACTTTTTTCCTTATCGGGGCAAGAAAATTTCGAATATTAATCTCTCGATGCTGCGTGTTCTATATAAATATCATCTACCCCGTATAACACTGTCGCAGAACTTGAGAATAAAAGTTATTTTCTTTATACCGGTATATAGAGAGTGTCTTAATAACGATTTTCTTTCATAAAAACTTGAAGAATAATAAGATTGAAGGGGAGGGTCTCTTCGTTATTCGCTTAGTGATATGTATCGAATCTTTATTGCGTCGTTAGAGCAGCAAGACATTTTGATTAGAAAAAAATTACTGAAAGAAGAGGAAGAAGTTTAAAAAGAAGAAAAAGTAATTTGGCTATATCTATCGGCTTCGATTTTTTTTCCGCTGGTAAACTTATATCTGATTAACATAACTTCTATAGACAATATTATTAAATTTGGAGAAGAAGGTTCAAAGGGATCGCATTAAAGATGCTGACGTATCGGGTTCTCTCGCCATGACTCGACTATAAGAAATGAACATCAGCGAAGATATTAATCGGATGAGACAGAGTATAATATTATATAGTACCAGTATTTTAACTGCAGCACATAGACAACGCATTATTTCGAAGAAAACATGACACCGGATAGTGTATAACAAATACCGGCAATAGAATACATGATACCGTTCCTGCTGCGAGAAACTTCCATCTTCTAATATTAGGTAAATATAGGCCTATAAACAGATGCTAATTTAGTCTTTAATTGCTGCGTATTAATAGACATGCCTATGTTTGTTTCAACGGTAACCCACTGTATATTAATCCTTCATCAGATGGGACAGGGTTGATTACATGCGCTATCCTCCTTGGTAAGTCCGATGTGAGGCATATGGATTTGCAGCTTATACCCCTAACTATTATCTGTAAAACTGGGTTAGAGGGTATACAGTAGAGCAGTGGGTTAGAACAGCCGTGGTTCCTTACTACATAAAGTTGTAGAGTTTCAACTATTTTTAGAAAAAAATCCAAGTTGAGTATTTTTCTACAATTTTTGTAGGGAACCCAAAGGCTCTACTGAAAGATGTAGATTTATACGTACACACGATTTGCAGTTGCTATATGGTAAAACCGCATGACTCTGAATTTACCAGTTTCAGCGATCCTTGCGGATGTTGTTGTTGTTATTGTTGTTTCAACTTGTAACTCACATAAATCCTTCAGCAGAAGGAGAGTGGGGGCAGGATGCATATAACATGCGCCATCATCCCTGCGGTCAATTGCAGTATCACATCAGATTACCCCTTCAAACCACCAACGACAATTCCCCTCCACCGTCCCACACAGTTTCTTTTTTCTAATAATCTAACCTGATGGTTGGAAATTGAATTCCAAAAAATTCAATAATAACGAGGACAGATGGTTATTCATCTACAAAGTGAATCTGACTCATATTTACCATCAAATCAGTAGATTCCGAATCTTTACAACGTCCCAGTCAGTTGGGCGGAGTCCCGGTAACGAGAGGAAGGGGTGGATCATTAGTCGACGACGAGTCTTTTGTGTTATATTGCCACAGAAACAAATAATAATACGTGCAGGTACCATTTCATCCTCCTGATCGTCATCCTGTTACACAGCACAGAAACGTCCAGATTGTTACGTGTGCGATTCTGGACAAAACCGAGATTCCGCTCAATAAAATTATTATAACAGGTCTCTCCCACAGTTCAGTGCCCACTGCCCAAGCTATAGATATTCGACTATTCCGATCAGAAGCTGATGGCAGATTGTAATAGGTGGGTGTTTCTTCGAAGTTTGATCTAGTCTATGTTGATCATTCCATATCTGCTATACAAGGTCAGAATCTGCATTGTTGGTTCCAAAGATCTTTGATTGGGTAGAAAAGATGGTACCATCTCTTCGCAAGTCTATGGGATAATTTTATAAGAATGATTATGTCTCTTTCCATTCCCTTAATGGAAGAATGTAGTTTGACTCTTATTAGTTACGTTTTCTCTCCCCAGATGTCTCAAGCGCACACATAATGTTCACTAGAGCATCACAGAGTTTTTAAGTTGATTTGAGCTTTTCGCCATCCTGTCGTAGGTCAAACACCATGGATCACAGTCATGTATCCAGCATTCCAGCTGTAATAATTAATCCATGGTTTATGAAATGTTTTTTTCTTCCCATCATGGTGGTCGAACAACATCGAGAATGTCGATAATCACGATGGAAGCGGAAGTATTTTCAGCAAACTTTTAAACCACAACCCTTTTGTTGTTGATGGACTTTACGACCGTACATCTAAACAATGAAAGTTTTACGGCCGCTCATTACGCTTTGGTGCTGCGTGCGAGATGCGAAAGTGCATGTTTTACTCTTCTTTACGGCGTAATTGTTCATCTTTCAGTTTAAAGATTTTGATTAAAATATTCATCAGATAAAAGCAAGAATGCAGCACCCAAGGTTTTTTTTTAGTATAGCTTCGTTTTAGAATATTATAATAATTTCAGCAATGTAAGCTAGCCTCCTAAACGTTTATGTGGTCAATATAATCATACGGCATAAAGAACTACTTATACTCTGCTGTGTATAACAAAAAAAATGTAATTACAGAGCAGCCGTATATAACTTATTTTATGGAGTTTCCTAGAACCGTTGTTGTATACTCGACGTTTTGTTATATTTGCTGTGAAAAACTGCAAATGTTTTTTTTTACCTCCCGCAAGATACACGGGTACAATATTATGTAATAAATTCTTTGTTTCGCAAAAGCATGCAAAATAGCAGAATAATGATGTAGTTATAAAATACTCCGGTATTTATTAATATGTAAGTTGGTATAGAACTATTGTGCAGAATATCTTACTTTTCAATGACGGTTTTTTGTTAACAAGAGTGACGATGTCACATCACTCGACGAAAAAAAAGTGTCTTACTGCTGCATTACGAATAACTTATAGTGGCGACTGGCGTACAAAACGAGCTACAGCAGCTTTATATAAGATATTACAAAGTGAACAAGGAAATATAAGTTATTTTTACATAAAAGCGTTGAATAATGCTGTGCACGGTTTAAGCAGCGCATTTCGAGGTGAAAATGAGCTTCTTATACAAAATGCAACCTTGCATCATTTACTGTACATGATGCATTTACAAGAACAAGTACAGTACCTTATCAGGCGTACATTTCACGTTTGCAAGTAGACCTACTTGTATTTTACCCGCGAACTCGTACGATTATGCAGTGGACTTACGGGTTTAGAATACGTGTAAGAGCAAATCCCTGCAACCCTTAATATAAAGAACTATCCTCTTCACATAAGCATATGTTAACTGCCAATTCTTTTTAGAAAATTAATGGTTCCTATGGAAGATGAAATGAGTTGAGGGAGGTCAAGAAAGAGAACGAGATCAATGACATCGTCGAAATTATATTCGCCGCTGAGTAAACTCAGCCTGATGTTTCCACTCTGATACCTACAGTGCAGTGGCGTACTTTAGTGGTATAAAATGGAAATATGTTACGATCGCAAAATGGATGATGGGATGGGATCCTCATTCTCAAATCGTGATATTAATCAGGATTTAAAAGAACGAAAATCTAATAGCAAATATAATTTTCATTTTGCATCACATACAACAGTTCTTCACTTCTTCGATAAAGAATTTAATTACCAATACAAGAAAATCTTATAATAAGACAAATGGCAAGAACTAATGACTTAATTTTTAATTCTGACAGGAAAAATTCATTACATCACGAAATAAGATATAATTTTATTATTTATCTTCGCGTTTTTGAATAAAAGCGCTCCTTTTGTTAATCTGCTTATTCCCTGACACTGATCTATTGGGTTGCGCGCGGAATGGGCATAAAAATTTATTTTGTAAATGAATATTTTATGTATCAATCTCGTTCCTTGGAGACCTTATTTGCGCAGCAATAGGCCGGCGCAGTTGAAAGAATATATATTACATTCATTAATAAGCTTAAATATTATTTGGTACCTCCGATATGCAAACACCTTAACGGTAAGAGTTCCTATATACTGTAGATCAGCACAACACATCCTCGAATAAACACAATGAGCCAAGTGATATAATTAAGATTGAACATGCTGTCAAACTGAATGCTGCTGCTTATTTAATTTTATAGCAGTTCTTCTAATTAGTTATTGAGAATAGTAATTTATTGATTTGCAAAAAATGATTTAAATAAAATCCGTGTTTACGCAATATCGACACATTGCAAGCACAAATTTTCGCACTCTACACGGCTATACAAACAGTTTTTCTAATTTAATTTTGAAATCGAAAAGTACATTGCACAATTTACACTGACCGACATCGGCAGTCGGTCCCGACTTCCGACTTACAAACGCGCGTGCCCAGTTGTCAGATTTTTCACCTGCGCATGCGGCGGGCCGATAGAAAAAATCGGCCCGAAATCGGTAAGTGTAAATTGTGCATATGTTACACTCGAAAATTAGGATTGGGTGTTAGAGTGAACAAAGTTCACATCCAGACGAGAGCTGGTCCTGTCGTTCCCGACGCTTCTTCTATAAACTACAAATTCTTTGCCCTTCCCACAACTACCTATATATAGACAGTATAGAGTAGCCCTACTCAATTGGCGGCCCGCGGGCCAAATCCGGCCCGCGAGGCCGTTTTATCCGGCCCCCAAGAGCCCAAAGAAAAATTGACAAAAACCACGTAAAATAAATAAAAAATGAGAGGAATTTTTTTCCAGTCTATGTGGATAAAAATGCACCAATTTTGACTCCCAATGGTGACTTGAGAAACTGGTTAGTGGTGTCGACTGGGTTTGCACCCGCGATCTTGGGATCAGCTCCCTAACCCAACAGCCTACCTTAACACCATTGAACAGAAAACGTTGTTTGTACTGTGTTCCTGTATTTTTCACAATAAAGAATGCTCTATTTATTTAAATGCACTTTACTTAATCGCCCAAAGAAAATCTAAACCATCCCATGGAATCATAAGCTCGGTTCCATAATCCATATTGTATACAGCAAGGGAATATGCAAATCACGGATTGCTTATTTACGTTGCACATATATATCCCGCGCAGTTCAATCTCTCCCGTATTTGCTCTTCGACCTTTTAATCCTCTTTCATTTTCTCGCTTTTTTTTCCCGTCTTTGCAGATTTATATATAATACGTCTTAAGCTCGGATTGCGCCAAGATATACAGCAGCATCGCGAAGCTCACTTCTGTTCCATGCAAGTCATACAATGTCTATACCATTCACAGAGGGCGTTGGCTTCGAGAGAGAAAATATAAAAATAAAATGGCAGAATTCCAAAGCATATAACCCAACAAATAAAAAAAAACCCACCTGTTTATAAACGATTACTAACGACTGTGTCATCACCTAGCACGTACCCAATGATTCGTAAATCAAGAGTAGGGTATTGTTATCAGACCAAAACCTTACAGAAGTAAAGAAAAAAAAATCAGATTTATAACGCACACAGTGATCTTGCAATGTCATGGAAACAATTTCTTTGGTGCATTACGGTTGTATCTCAATATAACGCTGTGATATGTCAGAGAGCATTTAGACGATTAAGCGTTCCATTTAATCTTCAAAAATGTATAGACTGTAAAGAAAGCAAATTTCATGACAGTGCAATTTTTCACTCGAAAAGTATTTGGGAGAGAGAGAAAGAAGAAGAGTATCTTAATGCCAACTGTATTAAAGTTTGGTATAAAAATTAATCTTTTTAAAGGAAAAAAAATCTTATAAATAACTCTTTAGGTCATTTACTTTTTTTTTTTTCTGTGAAACTGCCAAGAGAATCTCGTGGAGAGTTGTGTACGCTCAACGCGATTAAAAATATAATCGATAAGTCGATAACCATTTCTCAAAGTACATGTTTTATAATAATGCTCTTTCATTAAAGTAATTTGTCGATGGTGACCAAGGATTCGAGTGAAAATCGGAGGGCGATGAACTGTTTTTACTTATTCTTTTACTCTTGAATAACTTAGTGGATGGGTTTACGAAAAAAATTTCTAAATTGATTCAGTTATGGAATATTGGTCATTGTATAAAATACTAAGATTTTTCAGTATTATTTAAACTTGGCCTGAACTTTTCAAATTTTTTTTCATCCTAAATGCTTATCTTCAACTTAAAACTTAAAAAATTTCATGCGCTCTGAAGAGGTGCACTATACTGCACTCACAGTATTGTTTGAACTCTGTCAAAAATGAATAATCTCAAAATCTCAATACAATGAGTGCCACATCAGTCATACTAATTACCGACACCTGATGATGTCGACAACTCAAATGAAGAGATAATTATATCCCACCCTTCTTCTATTCTATATAGCCTCAAGTCAACGGGAGATTTACGACTTTTTATTATGCACACTTCTGCATATGAAGATGATATAAGCTATATTTCAATGATATTTTACATTGCCCTTAAATACAATACGTATAGGGCTATAGTATAGATCATGTGGTACTATACTGGGTATTATACACCGTATGATGATAATGATGGTATACTATTGTAATATATGTTTCAAGTAAAAGTAAAACCCTAATAATCATTAAAACAGCGAAACGCCCTTGATTATTTTTAACAGCAGAATAAATAAAAGTGTTGTTTTACAAAGAAAGGTCGTGTGTCGTTTCAACAGGAAAGGAGAGACACCATATACAGGTACGACCTTTAAAACCTACACAGTGTATACGCGACTCATATAATAGTTTGAATTTCGAGTACGTACTTATCCCTATACGAAGTAGTTTTGGATACTAAACCAATCACAACGTTCAGGCTCTTAATGACCCACTTCCATCAGTTATTGATTATTCATTAATATTATTTTGTTAAAAATCATATCGATATAATCCCTGATGCAGCAGCATGAGCAAACGCGTATTGCAGGAAAGAAAATCATTTTTCTTTGGACTTCGCGCGGTGTAATTATTAATGTCTGTCCTATACAGGGAAAAAAGAGTGGGGGGTGATAGAGAGACGAGACCTTCGTGTTTATGACAGGTCGGTGAATCTGAGCTATCTGACCCCAGCACCTTATCTGGCTGCTGATAAAACGGAAAGTGATCACTCTTATCCCTGCCAAGTGCCAACGACAACAAAAAAGAGACAAGCGGTAAAAAAAGGGAAGAATCTAGGAAATTTTGGGCTTTGCCACTGAAATAAAATCGTACCATGAAATGAAATAGATTTTTATATACAGTAGTTTCGAATACGGTTAATTGTGTAGTACGATTGCTGTTGAATAGCATGGCGCCCATACAAAGTATTCAAGCTTCAACGTACTGTAATGGGGTTTCTATCAAGATTATACTGAGCGAATTGCAGAGAACAGCCTTCCTGGATGTTCCAGCAATAGGACGCGAAGTTCAATAATTTGAGTAAGTTAAGTAAAATATTGAAGATCACTTTTGTACATTTTTCAGGCACTTCATTTTTCAGTCTTAATCTTATAGTTAACCATTGCTCCACATGGCTCTGCTCCCTAACAAATGTATGGAAAAATAGTTAATTCACAACATGTTGAAAGGTACCATTTGTTAGTATAGAGACTATAGACAGGCGGCCCACTCAAAATGGCTGCAGCCGTGCAATTTTCAAAGTAATTATTGGATTGTCTTATTTTTTTCTTTTATTTTAAATGAAATTGGACATTATGGTTCAAATTTATGGCCAGTTCAACTTTAAAAAAAAAAGGAAACCACGAAGGAGGGGAGGGGGTATCAACATCTGCTTGGTGGTTAACCTTTATAATCCGGTTGTCAGATTTATTCTACGACGTCGGTAACCAGTAGAATGTCGCTATATGTAACCGTAAAATGAAATGAGATAGAATAAAACGGTCTCTCTCTCTCTCTCTCTCCCTTTTCTGGACCATTTGAGAAGACAGAATTTATCGTTAGGAATTTTATTAAGAAACCAAAGTCGGGATAAAAGGGTGGGAGGTTGGGGGTGCTCGCGGCGCAACAGAAAAACATACACCGCTTATATATAACTGTATAACAATAATATATAAAAATAATGAAAAATATATATATATATCCACGTCTAAATGTTGCGCTATATAGATGAGTACACGCATCTAAATCTTCGTAACTATATATTTACTGGCTGGTAATTCTATATTTTTGTTTCAAACATCGGTGGCCTACATCAGTTATTCTCTTCAATTTAATGAGCAATGCGACTACACACGTCTATAAATGCCCACATCTATAAATCGTAATTTGCATATATTTTGAGATTCTTAAAAATAAAAAGTAAATAAATATAAAAATGTATTCTATTTTTAAAAAGTACAAATTTTGAAAATAAATTGTTAGAACAGTATTTTTAATCGAAATAAAAAATTATTTTGTTTGTTACCACGGCAACCGCCATGTTGATTGAGATGTGCGACGTTTAAAAACCGCTCAATCGCATTCCTCATTTCAATATTTCATACTTAATTTTGCATCGTCAGAAAAACAGCGAAGGACTAGCCTATGTTATGCCAATGTGACTTCTTTTATTTTAATTTTTTGGTGTCAAAACTTAATAAAAAAAAGGCGATAATGATCGGAGCCCTGGGTTTGAGGGTTGGGGGCGGTTGGGCTTTTTTTTTTGCTAATACTTTTTAGTTTTTACGGATGGTAAATACCATAGAAATTGTCCCATTTTTCTGTATTTCAAATTTTCTTTCATTTTCTCATTCTCCTTTTTATTTCTCAATATGACTGAGGACGGAGAAACTTTCCTATCAAGTATCCTATACTTGATTTTGAAATTTCGGGGCCCAGCAGTCTCAAGCCCTGACTGAATCTCAACCCTATCTGCCTACTCAGCATCAGCAGTAGCAAAGACCGTATGTTTTTGTGGCATTTATTTGAATACGAAAATTGGGGAAGTAAGCATCTGTACTGCGTACTCTGTACTTCGTTAACCAATAATATACAGTATTATCTATTTTGGCCCAATTTGAAGGAACAACTTGCGTTTTTAATAACTGATTTTAACATCCCAACTGATCACGTACAAGTTAAAATCCTGGTACATTGTACTCTTTGTGAGCAGCACCATTTAAAGGCGTTGTTTCCCTCTTTGTTTCCGTTCATTGATTCCGTGATTTGTAATTTTTTTTAAAAATCTGTCAGCTAACATAATTTGTAATAATAAGATCATAGCTTGATCACCCCAACAGATTCGTGGAATAATTTTTGCGGTCGGATATAGTTTGAAGTGATAATTTGGCACTAACCACAGTTAACTGCAAGGTGGTCCGACGAAAAGGATGTTACCACTTATATTTTGAAGTGGAATATGGAAATTCCGAACTTGTAACTAGGTCGTATATTAGAGAAACATCGATATCAATATTTTATTAGAACGCGTATTGTTACATGTTCTACATCAGTATATTGATATTCGTTGTAATAACGACGTCCTATAAGTTATTTAGTGTATATAGGCTCTATTAAAACGCACAACAATGAGTCTGGGTCTAACATGGTGATTACTAAGAAGTGGCTGTAATACTCACTCGTACTGGTACCTACATACGTATGAGCAGTCGGGATCAACTTATTACTGTCGGAATCGTGATGGCTACAGTGACTGGGATAAGGATTTTACTAAGAAAAAATGTCGGCAAGGGTGTTTAAGTTGTAAACCTGGAATGTGGTTTTATAACGGAATGAATAAGTTCACCACCCACCCTTTTACACCGATCAAATCGTCATACAACCGTTGTAGAAACATTTTTTTTATCTGTATCCATGGTTTAAGCATAAATTTTGACCCGGGTTAAATAATTCTCGTGGATTAAATATATACGCACATTTTTATTTGGCCTAATTTCGTTACACTGTCAAATCAGTCCAAGCAGCAGGAATTTATATAAACAGTCTGAAAGGTTTCACACGGAATGTAAATGCTATTTATTATTTTATCAATTTGAAGATAAGGGATTGCTGCATGCATTTGACTCTCTGCTCTTTCCAAATCTTGATGGCATCAGTGGCGTTCGGATGGGGGTTTTGGGCGACCGGAGTAGAGGTGTATCCCTTTCCCCAATATCTTCCAGAGAGTTGCGCCGAAATAGAGTGCGCAAAACTCAAAATGAAGAATGAGCGAGATTATTGTTGCCTTAAATATGGACCCGATTTACTCGAAGATTATATAATCTATAGGAACGCCCATTTCGTTCTTGGTTAACCATTTTCCTAAATTTCGCACCGTTTATTATTTATAAGTTTGGTAATATTGCTGGCGTACCACTCCCGCGCCCCACCGCCCCCCTAGAGCCGGCGCCCGGGCGCACGTGTCTCCTCTATCCTCTGAGTGGCTAAAGGCTGTTTGCTATATATATACATTCGTACTTTACGAGACACGAAACTCGATACCATTCCAGTTAAACTAGTTTGTGATGCAAGCAAACTGTGAAAAATAATTACATCTTCCCACGCCTGGTCACGAAATGGGTCGTCAACGCCACTATTGACGCGGCTACAGTTTCATTCATAAACCTTCACTGCACATTCTCATACCCAGCCCAAGGTGAAGTATTTTACTATACCTCATAGTACAGTCACTCCCTATATAGCAGACTTTTTTTTCGTTTACGATGGCAGTGCATAAATGACAAAACCGTCAGAACGTGCATTATAAGCGTATGCATAACTGCAAATAATAATTTTATAGGCTACTGCTAAGTATAATACAAATTGCGAAATCAAAATTAGTTTGTAGTATAATGCATAATCGAGTCCTTCAATAAGCCGTGTTTCTTTCAACGCGTGCTAAGCACATGAATGCGTAACTTACAGTCTGCTGTATGCCTACATTTTATTCAAATAAGAATAGTTAGGCTAGGTAAATATCTGAATGGCAACTAAAATTTAGTTCATAATACGCGGTAGCCTATCTTTTATTTATATTTCCTTATTACTAAACTATACGAAAAATCTCTCTCCTGTTATCTTTCCCCTACAGTTATAGGACATAACTTACACGACGTACCGGTACAGGAACAAAACTTTATGAGTCCAGGTACCATATTGATATGCCAAATAAATTATGTTTTCCAAGCAGTGCAGCAGCAGTCTCCATTTCTTTCTCCTCAACTGCAGCAGCTGTTTCTGTTTCTTCCGACAAGTGTATAAATTCACGAATCTTTCAGTGTAAATGAACATATAATCAATTCAAGTGTACTTTACACCAGCACTGTCTTATAGGCCCGGCAATACGTGTACGATGAAAAATATAGTGTACAGCAGCGAAATGCACAAACGCGTCAAATGCAGAGTGGGCGTGTGAGTTATAATCGCTACACCAACCGCGCTAAAAGTTATGGTGTGAGAGCCAGCTAGGTCATAAAGCATATTTCTTCTCCTTTTACCTTATTTAAATAAAAGTCTGGATGTCATATCGCAAAACTCGAGAGAGTTTAACACGTGAGACCAGCGTGCATATTAGAGTAAACGCGGAATTGTTTGTGTTTCAATATAAAACCTATTTATTTACAACTGACGTTTTCTACGTGGTAATTTATAGCCAGCAGAAAAATAATGGGCCGTAACCTGTGATTTGTATATCATTTCACATTTCTATAAATGCTAAGTGTTGTATCTGTAATACAAAGTATACAGTTGGTTAAAAATAGTGTGAAAATATTTTTACCATCAATATATAGTTAAAATAAACTTATAATCAAATAGATGGTTAAAAAGAAACAAACATAATTATGGAAGTCTGCAATTCATGGGTTTTCCAAAATTTTGGGGGTAAAAAATAATTTTGCAAGACAGGTTTTCGGGTTGCAGATCCGTCTGCTGTCCACTAATTTCATAAAAAAAACGGAATAATTTGAATGTCTTACATTTTATTTCGTTTAAAATGCGAGAAAAAAAATAAATATTTTTAAAATTTTATTTACAAATATCTGGTCCAGTGTTTGTTTACACCAGATTAACGTTTTCCATGTCTAACTTAGGCGCAAAAGCAGGGGAGAGGATTTTGTTTCGGGTTCAGTGTTGGACAGCGATTGCTCCGTATCTGACTCGAAATCAACATTATTACAAAATTTATTAATTACAAATCCTAATTCTCAAGTTCTTCCAGCACGTATTTATGGTAATGCTTCAAGCATGTTATCATAATAGATCAAAAGCCACATCTTATTGTTACCTGAGAACGCATTGAGCACTCAGTAATTCACATCAGTATGTAATTCTCTGTATAATATAACGAATGTTCGAAATAAGAACGTGCGGTCTTTTGTGTAAGTTAGGCTAATGATGAGAATTTTAATCAGTTTCGACAATCTCAGAATTCAGCTGCAGTTAATTCAATAGCCTAAATTACTAAATATGTACAATGCATAGAGGGTATATAGGCATCGAGGACCTATCCCGGCAGGAAACTTCCATGGTTTCTCCACTTAACCGAAGTGTCGTACTGAACCTAATATTCACATCCGCTATTGGGGTGCTAACTCGTCAGATTTCATATGCGATGACCTAGATTCGAATTAACCAATTTACATAATAATGCCTTTGCATGGTTTGTCTATATTGATGGTACCATTTCAGCAGAAATGTTTACAAATCCGAATATCGAATGCGTTATATTCCAGATGTATTATTTTGAATTGGATTAAAGCTGCTTAGTCCAACTTATGATCGATTAATTCCGTTTTATATCGATATTACAGTATCGATTCGTGCCACCGT
>JAQFYH010000408.1:0-12955 GCA_034694405.1 Scolopendrellopsis subnuda
GGAGGGAACAACGACTAAAACATACAAGGGAAGAAGACGCGAGTTATTTGGAGTTTTTTTAAAATTAGATTATTCAGATGTAAGTCTAAAACCTGTACGTCCTGCAGTTCCTAGGAAGGTTGTGAAAATAAAAAGGAATTTACTCATACGGTACATTGAAAATCGGATGTTTATTAAAAATAAAATATAAAATTGTAAAATAAAAAAAACTATCTCGGATACCGTCATCGTTTTATTAACTTGTAATATTATTAGAGATACGAAAGAGCCATGTTATATTCAGGGGGTGGGGTGGATTTATAAATGCGACATCCTCCTTGGTTACCCAAACGGGTAACGAGTCCATTGGCGAGATATCGGCCAAGGAGGATATTCTATTTCTGAGAGTATTCAAATTTTTGCCGGGATTTTTGCCAGGGTTTTTTAACGTGCCAAAATCGACATGAGCTCGGACTACCGGAGTCCTCCTACTCCAATCAGGATAAAACACCGGAAGGTGATCAAAGGTTTTGTACCCGGTAACTAGTTAGACCTCGACCATTGAAGCTCCCTGAAAGCGATGTTTGTTTGTTTGTTTCAACGGTAACCCACTGCCTATCGATCAGAACTTCAGAAGGGTTGTGGGAACAGGGTGGATTATATGCGCCATCCTCCTTGGTCCCAGATCCCAAACGTCTGGGGTGTGGGAACAGGGTGGATTATATGCGCCATCCTCCTTGGTCACAGACCCCAAACGTCTGGGGTCACAGACCCTAGAAAGGGACTTTCGTGATATTTTCGTTGGAAACGTCTTGCAGAACGAAAAAAAAGCCTTTTCCTTGTCCTGATATGTGATACGACTTACGAGATCTCTGTTTTCTATGCAGGCGGATGACAAGAAGAAGGTCAAGAAGAAGAAGAAGGAAGAAGGTGGATCAGATGATGCACCAGCAGAATCCACTACCCCAACGTCGGGATCCGTCAAGAGTTCCTCGGTAAAGAAGGCTAAGCGCAGTGGCTCCTCTGTATTCTCCATGTTTTCCCAGAGGCAAGTCCAGGAGTTCAAGGAGGTAGGTATCTCAACAGATTGAAATCCCTCGATGAATCTCATTTCTTATTCACCAAGTCTACGAAGCGCCTGTCTTCGTCCAGGCTTTCTTTCTATTTCTGGCTTCATTTTCCCAAAATTTCTGAGAATTCTGACACTTTGTGCGACGTGAGAAAATCCGTGAGCGCATTTGTTTTCGTTTAAGTTTAGGAAGTTGATTGGCGAAAATGAATGCTGTTTTCGGAAAAATGAAACTTTTCTTCTGTATTTTGTAGGCTTTCCAACTCATGGATCAAAATAAGGATGGTATCATCGACAGAAACGACCTCAGGGCGACTTTTGATGCCCTTGGTAGGTTAGTGGGAGACAAGGAACTGGACGAGATGCTTTCTGAAGCTCCTGGACCAATCAACTTTACCATGTTCCTTACCATTTTCGGAGACAGAATTTCTGGTAGGTATTACGAACGTCACTCTTTCGCATTTTAGCCAAGAAATAAAAACTGAAAATGTCCAATTTCGCTTTTTACGTCTTCTTCTGGATTCCGTACCTGAATTCTCACACGACGACAAAGTATGATGCATGCGCAGTCACCATGATGGTTCTTGTGGAACCGAGACGGCTTCTTTACAGTGGCACGGTGAATTTCAGGCAACAATATGCCAAACAGTGAATAATTCGTACAGTGGAAAATACGAGTAGGCCCTAAACTGTGGCCATTTTTTAAAACTTCACTTTGATGAATAACACTGTAGCCAATTCATCAATTATGCGTACGGTACTTGGAAGTCCGCAATTTTTGTAAAGTACGGTAAATAATAACAACTCTAATATTATGTCGGACTTCCTTGCATATTCCATAATAAATTAATGTTCCATTCAAGGAACTCACTGAATATAAACTTTCAATCTTCGTTTTCTGGTACTAACTCTACGATGACGTAGTATCAGGCCTATGCTGACGAATTGTTTGAAAAATGACATCAAGGGCAATATTTGTTTCCTAAAATAAATGCTGTATAGGAAGTTCCCTATAAATTAATGCCATGTCAGATAAATGATATACAAATACTGTACGTAGCCGATGTATTTTTCGTTGCGGAATGTGGTTTGGGTAAATATACGGTAGTTTGAGTTATTTCGGTAATGTAAATAAGGGGGGATAATAACCTCAGATAATAATAATGTTTAATTCGAAACCAAATATTTTGAGTGGAGGATGAGAACAAGATTAAATATTGCTCATTTAGCAAATAAAACGTTGATTCTACGAAAAAAATAATTGAAAACCAATTATAGAGAAAACCACAATTAAACTGCGGAGTTCTGTGGATCAGTGCAGCACAGACCTCTTCCCCATTTTTACCCGAAGATATCGGGTTTAATTCCCAATAAAACGTTTCAGTGACTGATTTATAGAGGGTTTAAATTCCACCGCATTCATGCAGAAAACTAAAGGAAAAGGTTACGACAATTCAGAGAATACACGAGCTGTAAAAGAGTCATAGACCGGACAAGATTAGCCACGAAAAACGCGATTCTCTTTACGTGTAAAGCAAAAATGATTACTCTAGTTTCTCGTCTGTTGGTCGTTCCCCTTTCATAACATTATCCCGGTCCTGTCCCTAAAGAATAAAAGCAAGAACCCGCCAAACAGCTGCAGTTACATCACATATGTCTTAGAATTTTAATCGACAGATTGAAATGTGAGCGAACAAACCACTTTCTTGATCGTACGGTTTCCCCTATACTGATGGAAGTATTTCTTGTATTTCTCAGGAACTGACGACGAAGACGTTATTAACGCTGCTTTTAAGGTTTACGACGAAGGAAACGGCAAGTGCCACCAGGACAAGTACGTCGTGTTTCTGCTTTTTTTAAGCTTTTTTTTTACGTTCGTACGACTTTCAATAAACAAAATATATTTATGTAAATGGTATTATACTTCTAGGTTGAAACACGATTTAACAACCTGGGGAGAGAAATTTAAGCCGCAAGAGGTAGGTTGGCGTTAAGATGGATTATCACACTTTTTTTTTGTTGAAACACCATGTACTGTACGGAGCCCAGGGAAAGACATAGAGAAGGATATATACGAGTAGTGAATTTCACCGAAAATAGTAACTTTACTACTTTTCACAATTCCTTAATAACTTAAACTCCATACAAATGTCAGAAATAAGGAGTAGAACCTTTCTCCCATTGTTCTTTCTGGCACTCGGAGAATATTATGTACGAAAGCACTCTACTCCCGTTATTTATATCTTGGACCCAGGTCACCTGCACCAAAGAGAAAAACAAAACTTTTGCATTATAAAGTTCATAAAATATTTATAGTAAGTTGTATTTTTTTCTGAATGCCCTATAAACGGAAGATTGAATTCCAATAATGGATCGGTTTTCCGTGGCGTCTGTTCTTCGCTCTTAGAGTGGATTAAAGGTCTCGCACCGACGATACAACGTACTTTATAGCTTTATTTTCGCTATATAATGTCATATTAAGATATTATGTTTTATTTATATATTGGCTTCTTTCGCTCGTCATATCCTGATGGGCAATTTTGTTGTTGTTGTTGCGTGAAATCGGATATTATACTTTTTGCATTACATTATGAAACTCAGACGATGTTATAATGGGTGAAGAGGCGGATTCAGGATGTTTGTTGGAGGAGGCGATGTCGGGTACGGGGTCAGAGACCAGACGTTCTGAATGAAGGAACGAGGGGGTTGTTAGCAGGGGCGTCTTTTTGTTGAACTCGCATATTTTCTTTCTTTCTTGAAAGTTATCAACTTTCAAAAGTCACAGGAGAAGACGGTGGTGGGGGTGAGTTGACGCGACCAGTTGCGAGGATTTGTTTTTATTTTTTATTTATTTTTTGTGGTACCAAGTAGGCTACCATCAAGATTTAAATACAAAATTGAATAAAATAAAACATATTACATAAAAAATTAAACATATTACATAAACCTTCAAATAACCTGTCGGGGAAAAATGGATTTTCTTGAACATATCACGAAAATTAGTCCTGTATTCCTCATGCATCCATGTGCAGCCACATACCGGTCCTAGTTCTTGTTCCAATGCGGATTACTATTCCCGCTCTTCCTCCTTCTGTCATTAGGCAGTTTTACGTTACCATAGAAACTATAAATTTTGATATTTTTGGTCTTAGATCACCGATGCGTTCGAGGCAGCACCCATAGACGGCCAAGGCTACATCGACTTACAGAAGTTCTCCAATATTCTAACCAAGGGAGTAGAAGAAGACGAGGAGGGTGCATAGGTAAAAATATTTTTGAACTCAATAATCCTTAATGTCGCGATAGAAAAGAGTTTTATTTTTGTCGTCACAAGTTCAAACTATAAAATCTCTATTGCGCATTAATCTTGGGTGACAGAGCTCACAATACATTTTAATTTAAAGTTCAAAAAGCCATACATATAGTGACTATTAATTTGACTGTTGCGCATCATGAAGACTCGTAAAAGAGATGCCCTTTATAAAATATGACAAAAGCAATGCATTCGGTTCAGGATGTAATATTGTTCACAGTTCTCAATTAGGTTCTCGACGTAACCTGTATTATTGTACCACGCATTCACAGTTCACGAGATAATTTAGTGTCTTCGGGCAGAATGCGTACAACGAATTCAAAACAAGCTCTAGTAATAATGAAATGTGTGAAATTTCCATATTGGGAGGTTGTATGATTCACATTAAGTGAGAGAAAATTTGCATTTCAATAACGTTTCATATAAAAAAACGTGAAATGTTTTTTTCATCGCGTATGCGTAGGTGATCACGCTATATTTATAACTTGTATATTTTTATGAGGAAAAAACCGAGCTCACCAATACACTGGTTTTAAATTTTCGATCAAGTTATAAAACTTTCACACCTTCGTAGGGATAGAACGAATTAAGCAGACTGACGCATTCGAAAACCCTTGCAATATAAATTCCTTGTGCAAATATGAAATCTTTGCGCCTTAGACGGAACTGAAGCAAATATTCCAGCGATTCAAAAGGATCTTTATACGAATAGCACTTTGGGAATTCTCCATATGTACTAGAGAGAGTTGACAAGATTGTCTAACTTGTGTGCAGTCGAGCCATGTTTAAACCGGAAATCTTCGCATCGCATTCTTATAATCCATGTTTATCCAACTATCAGTCAAAATGTGTTTATTTTTTCAGGTTTTGTAATCATCTGCAATAGAGCGCAATATCGGATGTCTTGGATACTACTTGTAAATACAATCGGCGTTTTATTCCACCAGAAAACAGAAGTCTCATTAAGATACTGGGAAACAGATTTAATAAATCAATAATTATTATTATTTATAACATCTTTTTTTTCTTTGTGTCATCTGCAGTATATAAAAAAATCAACTACTTCTTCATTTTTTATTTAAAATTCTTTGGGCAAAGTTTGTTATTTCAAATATTTCTGTGGAAAAATAAACCGTTCCTTTACAACCACATTTTGCTTAATGTGTGTAAGACAATGGAGAAATAAAACACATTAAAAAAGGATTGTTTGTTGGTGCTTATTTTTATTATTTATTTTTTGTAGAAAAAGTAATTTCATTCTAACACTCACGGACTAAGAACTGCTGCAGTACGGTAACGACTAACTACTGCATCACCCTCCACTTGTCACTCAAAAATAGAATCGCAGGAATTAAAAACTTATTTTGTGAACAATTTATTAAAAAAAATGTACTTTATAATATTACAAATTTAAAAAGTCATACTTCCTAAAATGACATAAAAAATCCCGCAGCCTATAATTGGATTTCTTTTCTCTCCTGGATTCTGATTCTATCCTCTGCTCTCCACTGTGTCAGTCCCTATGGACTCATCATTTACCAGGAAAAAAATATATTGTCATTAATTTTCATTTTATTTTTAATTTTCACACTAAAACAGATGACTGGCTTTTTAGAAAATACTCAGGCATAAAAATAATAATAAAAAATCAATCATTTTTATCTGGTCCAAGAAGGATGACAGCGGATTTAATAAAAGGGGGGAGTTTTTTTTTTCGATTAAAACAACGTAATACCCCCACATAGAAAGAAATTGATGTACTTGTATTCTTTCTTTCACGTTAGAACCAATACGAGTACTTGTGTGTCCTTTCAGATAGCTGACTAAATTGATAAACCAGAACGATATTCTTCAGCATTTTGCGCCTCTCATAACGTGAGCTGAATTAAGTCAGAAGATCAACTCGTTTCATTCGATCGTATGCCATGGGCGCGTGTGATTTCGATTGCCCGAATTCTGGTATTTCCACGAATCACCCAATAGGAACCCAAATATTACCAATTTTAACACAAGCCTTCAAAAAGAGGTTGATTTAAGTTAATAGTGAATTATGGCATGTGAATAACACACGAAACATCAATGTTTCGCAAGTGCAACAATATGCCGTACAAATTGAACTTATACTCGATCACTAATCGACTCGATTCGAACGGATCCGTAAAGAGAACGAACAGTAGACGAGGAATATTATTGTAAACAACTAAACATATTAAATGATGCTCGTTTTGATGTTCTCAAAATATAATTAAATCTCGCGCTACATCAGGTAAAAGTTAAAAAATAGAAAGAAATTGTGGGGACAATGTTGCTACTTACAACATAATACAGAAAGTACGAACGCAAGAAGTACAGAAATCAATTTGAACTTGTAGCACTGAAATGTATAATTTTAATACATTATACATACTCCGTAATACAATTTCGAAGTTGCGTTGTACTATGCGTGTTCTACTTCGTACATCGTACCAGTTTTTTGTTTTTGTTTTCAGAATTCATCTAGGCCTATTCTTTCTCATTTTACCCACGATTTGCTTTTAGTGCACGGCCAGCACGGGTAGTATTCTGTACGAGGATGTGTTCTTAGAGAGATAATAATGTATCGTGTAGGTCGGTATAATATTGAAAATATCATAAACTCATCATTGAAATTACCGATGGCGTCATTACAGTATGACGGAGTACGTACAATACGAAGATACCGTAACGCAACTATTATAAGCTGGGATAACTGACCCAGAAATATCAAGATTAATGTCATTTTTCGAAACTTTATAGTCAAAAACGCAATATCTTTCAAACCACACAGAACCTTTATGTTATTATCCCAATTCCAATAAAACTACAATGAAAAATGAACGCATTAGGGTATATTATTGAATTTCAATACGTGCGATGCATTTCAATATTAAAAAGCATACACAATTCCCTTATTCTTATTATTCTATTAATATCCTTTTGAACTTTGGAAACAAGATTGAAGATTTAGCAATTTTTGATTCATATATATCGATTATTTATTGCGTCCTGATGCCTGTTTTACAACGTACAAGGTATACGAGTACAATCAGTACATTAAAGGACCACATAGGCTTTATAACACCCTGAGTATGTTAAAAAGATAAAAAATAAATAAACTTATTTGCCTTATAGATTGTCTATATTAATTATTTGTGGTTTCTGAGATAATTTTAATTCATTTTACGCAATTCATTCTGTCAGGATGAGTTTAACCAATCAGAAGATCAGATTTTAAATTTTCATTAAAATGAATTAAAATTATCTCAGAAACAACAAATTAATATAGACTGTCTAAAGCAAGACTTAAGTTTATGTATTTATTATCTTTTTAACAATCTCAGGTTGTTATAATTAAAGCCAATGTGGTCCTTTAAGTCGCATATCGTTGCAGTGCAGGGCGTTATTGAACCTAAGTCTTGTTCTTGGTGAATCCCGAAGGAATAGTTGGTGTTGGTGGAGCAGGGAAGCATGAATGCTCTACATGGGATTACTGTATTCCCTATCTGTGTAAGTAAAACATTTTAATAGACACGAATCGCAATGGAACTACCCCGTCAGATCTGTATCCCTAATTCCACAGATTCAATAATACGGTATCACAAAGATATAATAGCAGAAGTTTTCGATTTACCGGACAGGGGGGAGCTGTTAAAGAGGTTGAAACCACCCCTCCCCGCAGTTCCACATCCACAAATGCCAATTAATATTCTGCGACCTGATTTTCCCGTAGACAGTGTCGCACTTTGAGATGCACTTTGCAATATGCAAGTAATTGACACCGATAACATCAGATTCATTAGCACGTACTATCACTGTCTTATGAATGCGCCAACTAGTACTACCAGTATGGGAATTGAGCTGAAAAGGGCAGGGGGGAAAAAGACATGTTTTTTAAGAAAAATTGCACTTTTCCTAATATGGTAAAACAGAAAAGGGCAAGGGGAAAATCCCCCTCCCCCCTTCAATTCCAACCCTTTCCCACCCTGTAGTACCGACCGTACTTAGAACTCACTGTAAAAATGAACATCACACTATTACAGGGTTTACACTTTACAGGAATCCTATTTTAAACACTTATTTAATTATGCTTTAATTTTTAAAAGAAATAAATAAAAGACGAATTAATTATACAAGCTCAGAAAAGAGAATTGTCGAATATTTCAGATAAATTACTGTAATCAGAAAAGCGGGGGGGGGGAGAAAATCGATCATATACAGCCACAGTTTTTGATTAATCGGATATCTTGTAGGCTCATGTACAAAACAAAAGATTCTAGTAATTAAAATTAATAATATTATTTTTCAATAACAAGGCATACTAATTAAGATAATATGTACATTCTGAAGAATAATACAAAAATTTCCATCTCAAAACCAAAAACGTAGATATTTTAATTTTCTCACAAGAATTATTAATGCAATTTAATCCGACATTTTATAATTCCAAATAAACTTAATTACATTGTTTAAATTACATTTTTATTTAAGGGCTTTTGTGTAAAGAGAGAGGATTTTTTTTTTTCATTTTATTTGACCCACGCAACTCGCACTCTACTGCAAATTAGAGAGTAATGAAAAGGCTCTAGCTTGAAGACTTTCTAAATTTCTCAAGTGTTCGTCGGAAATAATTCCTTTGTGCTCGGTAACGCTGGAATAAACTCGGTTCATTTCTTCGGTAATTTCATTATATTGTTGAAATAAAAGCAATTCTTCGGCCAAAATTTCGCTAGTTGTAGCCAGTTGATTGGAGATCTGACGTAGGTGAAGCTGTAATTGTTTTTGGTCCTTCTGACGACGGGTTATTTCAACTTGGATGCTGCTCTTTCTTGCTTCAAGGTCCTTCAAACTTTGAACAAACTTTGTGAGAGCAGGTTCGATCGAGGAATTGATCGCAGACGTTTCTGGCGAGTTTAATTCTGCCATTTGATATGTCAGTATAGAAAGCACACTAGAGGAGGCTGAATTCTTTTTAATAATTGTTTGTTTTTCTATATTCGAACTCACTTTGCCAGTTATTATACTATTTTTAATCCAATTTTTTTTTTCATCATGGAAATTACAATTTAAATAAAACGCCACAGGACAAATCCTAGTACTTTGGATAAAGTACGCATGCGCAACAGGTGGCTCCATTTAAGCTAAGTTGTACTTCTTCTTGGATACTACAGAGAATTTTACGTATACAGAAAATGTAAATAACAAATTATTCCAAAACTGTCTTATTTTTAAAACTATATCATTTTTTAATAACAAGTATTTGATTATTAATTTATTATATTGAAAACAACTTTAAAACAAAGATTCGTCCTCCGTCTAAAACCTGGTAAATTAAATTCAAATCACGTGCACGAGCGCACGCGCAATTATTACGTGTCTCAGTTCTAACGCCCGCTTCGTTCAAAATTTTAAAACCAAAAATGTCTCGAAAAAAATAACGGGGGCTCTTTTTAAATTGATCTAAATTTGTGAGTTTGTTTTAATGAAATCTTTTCAATAATTGGGACAGTTTTTAACAAGGATCTGTTCGAGAATGTCGAACAAGAAGCCGCCGAATCAGCCTCCGAGGGAAACCCACAGTTACAAGTATGTCGAGGCGAAACCCTTCACGAGATACCGAGAGGCTACTAACATCAGAATTCCTGTAAGAAAAATTCGCATAAAAATTAAGTTATTTATTGTATTATCTTAAGAAATTGCCAACGAATGAAAATAGGAAAATAACCTTGGCTAAAAAGCGAAAGCAAATTATATCTAAAAGTCAAATTGATATGAATCAGGATAAACATGTAGATTTGAAATGCTGCAAAAAAAAAAATTCAAAGTAAATTTTGCTGCCGACCCAAGGGAGCGTCCATTAAGGAAAGGGTAGGGGCACAGTTTACCTCTTTGGTTTTTAAAATCAACAAATTAAAAGGAATAAAAAAGGAAAAACGCATAATATATTTCGAAGAAAACTAAGAAATAGGCTATATATTCGTGGTTTGTGAGTGACTTTTTTTAAATCCGGAAAAGCACTAGCCTATTTAGATTTACAGCTGTTTTAAGCAGGGGGACGATTACATGATTAGTTGATTACACATGATTAGCCAAATCCCTTTGCCCACACCCTTTCCCCAAAGAATTCGCTGAAATGAGAAAGTTGGACAAAAATGGATTTAGTACGGTACTGCTGCGCTGCTGTAATGATTAACATTTTACACGCGAATGAATTATTGTAGTATTAGGGCCAACGCTATTTGGAGCAAAATAGCACTTGTGCCATATTAAAAGCGTAAAATGAAAGAACCTTTTGGAAGCTTAAAAATCAGTGCTTATTTTATAAAGACCGTACCTATACTTTTTCAAACCCCTATTCTTCTCCCTCACATCTAAAAAAAATACAAACAGTAAAACATTGGATTGTTAGATTAGATTAGAAGAATTTGGAATTGAATAATGTGACTTTTTCTTTTTTATATATAGCGTGACGCGATTATGGCTTCTCCAGGATCCCGTCAAAGCCGCTTGGATCCCGTCATAGACGAGGAGGAAGCCTATATAGTGGCAGAACCGATAGAGTCCAGAGAAAGAGGATGCAGCCCCTGCGTTCCTAGAAGAGCCGTCAGACCCATTAAGACAAGAGAGGGCGTTGTCATGAACGAAGCCAAACTGTATCTGGCCAGAGAGAATCCGCAAGTTCCTGGATACACCAGTCCTGGATACACCAGTCCTGAATACACCAGTCCCGGATACGCCAGTCCAAGATACGTCAGACCCGGATACACGAGTGCTACCGTCGCTAGATTAGATGATGTTAATGATCGCGGAAGCCAATTGTCAATTGTGGAGCAGCCGAAACAAATGAGAGATAGCTCTTCACAGGTATGGTATTGACAGTACTGTAAAATAGCAATTATATAGAGCCTAAAAAATTTTGAGGACATGAGGGGGACGAAGGTAACTTAAAAATAATATGAAAGATATCATAACTTTCCAACCATTCCCTCCCAAATAGAGAAAAATGATTGATATGAAAAATGTAGGTAGGCCTAGTAGAGCTTGTTGAATAATTGTTGTACCACGGAGTTGCAAATTGCAATTGGTGTGTAGGTGAACGAGCCCCCGACATCGAGAAAGTCCATAAAGTCAGCGGATCACCGAGACAGTAACGAAAGAGCGATGAGAGTTTGGAAGGAGGTAACATTATAACGTTTAAAATATTCATGCACGAAGCTAAGCCTACTAACTCAGACATTTCTTCTGTATTTACTTTCTTCCGTATTTACTCCTGATGTCAGCACTGTTCGGCATCACATCGCATCACAGTCGCATGCAGGTGAAGCATGCTCCTGACAAATATTATACTGCACCCGTGCGAAAAACTTTTAATACCGTACCGGTACCAATAAATTATAATTTAGGGTACTAACAACTTCCTATTTATGTTCTATTATTCTTCATACTTTAGGTTACTAACTATAAATGTTACGGAGTATATTATTCCTCATATGGCCTGATTATTAATACGGAGTATTTTTTTTTTTACAATTAGTTCACTTCAGATAAACTATTTCATTGGGTTAATTTCTGCCTTTCGTGATTAGCGTATACCAGCGTGATTATGATTAGGCCTACTGTAGTTTTAAAAATTTAATTATAGCATGTCATAATACCTGGAGCATAGAACGGATATTAGCTACAGACAGATGCTTACGAGACAGATGCTCCGTATTGCAATGTATGAGAATTGATTATGGTACCGGTATTACAAATTCTAATTTTTATGTACGGTACCGTACTGCAATTCAGTTTCAAATATCACGAGATTGCATTTGCTATTTAAGCTTATAAATAGCCTACTACACAGTACTCAAACTATCTCTCTATTATTGTTAACAATGTATTTAAAAATAGTTTTCGTGTACCGTAGTTTTGTTCTGGGAGAAACACGCTTTATTTACACCTTGTACTTCAAACTGTATTTGTAATATTCATTTAAGTTATTTTATACTCCGTATAGTTTACCAAAAGGGAGAACAAAACGTAGCCTAATCTACCTCATTTAGTAAACGAGTTGAAAATAACGTCACAAATATTTTCCCAACTATTAGGCCTATTCAACATTAATTAACGAACTTTGCAGTTTTACGTTTGCTTCGTATCCACGGCAATCATCCCTAGCTTGATAACTGTTCCGATGCAGGTTCGAAAATCGAAATACCACACGTACTTTTTCTGAATATTCTCCCTACCAATTCAACAGACTGAGCCAGCCAGATAGATTATTCGAGTAGAAAGACGTTTGAATTTGCAACAGGAGTTCGCATTCAGCACTGATGTTGTGTTAGAAACTTTGATTTTTTGGCTGACTTGAAAACCTTCCAGAAATATTGTTTCGAAGGATTACAGAAAATTGCAGAAAAAAGGTACAAAAACTGCATCCGAGATCCGAGATAATGCTAACAAAAAAAATGAAAGTTCTCATAGTAACTTGTCAGCAGGTTGATTACTTTTTGTTCTTCCCTCATCAGTGGCGTAGCGTGGTCAAATGGCGCCCGGGGCGGCATCTGATTTTGGCGCCCCCCCCCCCCCCGTGG
>JAQFYH010000409.1:0-12951 GCA_034694405.1 Scolopendrellopsis subnuda
AGTCCACCCTCTCCCCCTAGTCCCCTACATAAACTGGTCTTTGAATTGCACATCAGTTTGAACGCGCGTCACCAGCAAACGTATGAATAAAAGACATACCCTCCTTTTATGTAGTCCAAAAATGAATACTCCTGTTCAACTCTTATTGCAATCAATTTAACCTAAATTATAAAAGAAAAAATAATGTTTAATTAATTTGCATTTCGGGTAGTAGTACTTTTGGTGCTGTCGAAAAAGTATCGAGAATTCGATGTCTCTATGGAAACGGAACACGGAGAATCCGTCGGTATCGATCCACGTTCATTTTTAAATTTCGAGAGACCCCTAATGAGGCTGTATGGAAACGTGGTATACCGCACTATCGACACTTTCCAAACATGTTTTTTTTTTACCACGGTTGAGACGTGCGGTACACAAGACATACGACCGAATATCTGAACGACCATGCAGTGAAGCAAACTGGTGAAGGGGCATCTATCTACAAGGAGAAACAAAACATAAAAAGTAGTACGGTACTTACTATTCCTACGACCTTGTGTTCTTGTTTCTTGCCTTTCTTTTTCAGTTTTAGAACCTAGCAAGGAAAAAAAAAAATTTAAAACAAAGCCAACTTGCTGTAATTTCATAAAAAACATATCAAAACATTAAATTTCTGAAAAACGCGCAGCAATCAATGAATTTCGTACCTCGAAAGTTAATCCTTCGCGAGGTGCCTTGGATAAGGCAGACAGTGACGTCATAAATTCGCCAATTAAGCGATGTCTGAAAGAAAACATTTTATTCGCAACTGCTCAACACAATTCGCCAGCAGAAATAAATTTTACGACTGTGTTACTCACAGTACGACATTAGACTTTTTTTTTCTCAGTTGAATTTCGAAAAGAAATTACTTGTTTTATATAAATGAATGAATTCGTGTATTTCGTTAAAATAGAAAGGCTGCGTGAACTTACATCCCTCTTCTGTCCGAGTCGTAGCATTGCACTTTGATCGGAGTGTTGAGGTCGTTGCCGCACACGGAAGTCAGTGGAACCGTCATCGGTTTCCAGTTTGGACTCACTGTTTTTTTCACGACTTCAGTTCGACACGCCAAAGTCGAACTGCGAAAGAGAGACATGGTCTTTTTAACAAAAACATGTTTCCCAGGGATGAATCAGGGGTTTATTGACACCCCCAAGACTGAAATACAAGATCCTAATTAGTGTTACTTTCGATAGCGCGATGATCGGGTGACCACCACATCCGAATAGACGATGTAAGTCTCGCGTTTGTTCGGTGACATTTCCAGCACGAATTACGTTACTTTTCGTTGGCTGGCAGCTTGAAATTTGAAAATTACCTCACACACGATACGTTCAAGAACGTGAACACGTTACACTTCACAACGTAAGTTATTAAAATTCAGGATATGGTTCTAATCTGTATGTAGTTTTGTTTATCCCAAAAGTTTCCTTCCTGTTTGGATACCGCATAAAAACAACAACAAGTTTTATGACCCGAGTCATATAAACAATAGGAAGAAGAAACAGATCAATATTGTTTGAAATCGCATTTGTTTAAAAAAAAGATAAATCACCTTCCGTCAGGATTGACTCGTAACATCTGTAGAAATGGATTTGGTTTTCCGAACAATGGACCTTGTAGATTTTCGGCCGAAAATACCAGCACAGCCACTTCCTGCAAAGATACAAGTTAGAAAGAGGATGAGTGCATTTGTAAGTTGTTTTCATCCATGGTTTAAAAATTTTGTTTATTCGGAAGAATCGGAAAATAAATGGTTCAATCTTTACTGCTATGAAATAAAGAGATTTTGGTTAAAATAATATTGTTACCTTGGCAGAAGTGAGTTCGTCCGCTTGGACTGCGTGTAAAATAATTCACATAACACATGAAATTTATATAGAACCCGTGCATTGCACCGCATTGTTATCCGAAAATTAAATCCGCATTGCATTTGCAGTGGGGGATTAGCAGCATAACACCCTCCGCAGTCACCCCAAGGGGGGGGGGGGATAGGGTTCTTTAACGTGTGCATTTGTGTCACAATAGACACGAGCGAGAGTCCTCCTACTCCTTCAGAGATCAGGAGGTAAACGAGGATGTTACATCGCCCCTTGGTGGAAGGTCAGCAAGTATTTGGCCTTCTTCGATCAAGATTCGAAATTAAGTCCTTCCGCTCGGCGAGCGGGCACGCGAACCCCTCGGCCAAGAACATTCCTTGCTGAAGATAGTAATATTGCTATTTGATGCACGACTTCTTCAATCCGCAGAGTTTGCGTGTTAGCAATTAGCAAGAAAGGGGAGATGTTACCCTGAATCCCTGATAATAAAAGTGACAAGACTTACTTATAATGTAGCCGCTTTTTTCGCCGTTGCGTCTAAAAACGAGAAAAAAAAACAAACAATCGTGTTAAACTCTCTTTGCCGCGTGTTTGAAAAACTACTGGTTCCACAGAACCATTTTTTACCTTAATTTGCGCTGAATTCTGGACGCTGTAGCTGAAACAACTTCGGCAAGACTGCATTCTGCTTCGCCCAGGTAATCCTGATAAACATGTTTTATACCGTAATGTGAATATTATATTCTAGAAATTATTCTAAAAAAATACTCTGTTAGCAAATGAATTTTGCACCCACTAACCTTCTAAAGAAGGAGCAAAGTGGGTTACAGTTGCAGCAAGCAAGCAAGCAAACAAACACAGCAATTTTTAACATTTTTGAATCAACAATATTCTTTAAAATAAATAAAATATATAAATCTCACCTGTTTTTCTACCCTGATTGACCCGCTATCCCAGTCAAATCTATAAATATGAAAGGTCAAAACCTATATAGTTAGACCGAAAACCATATAACATCAGGACTCGCAAGCTACATAAGTGCCCATGGTGATGTAACTTGGCAGGCATCCGCCATTTTGAATCTTTATTCTGGCCTTGTGCACCAATCCTCCATTGATACCACTATGAAAAGCGTCGATTGCTGTATCAATGGAGGATTGATGCACAAGGCCTGAATACAGAATCAAAATGGCGGATGCCTGCCAAGCTACATCGCAATGCCGCTTTTGTTTGCGAGTCCTGATATTATATGGTTTCGTTATACCCTTCTTGGAAGAAAAGTCGTTTACGGTATCGTTAAAATGGTAAACTGCAACGTGAATTTTTTGTCAAATAAGAGCATGAAATTACTGCGAGCACGATTTAAATCAGTGATTTTTCTATTCCTCGGAAATGAAGCAATTTATATGCAGCATCGAAATATCGGAGTTAATTGAATTTTATAGATGTTTTTGTCGGCGTTTTTCTCCCGCAATTACATTATTTACTTTGGAATATTTTATGGAGAGAAGTTAAACAAAATATTGAACGTCCCTATAGCATTTTACCCCCTTTGGGTTCTATTAAAAGTTTTTAAAACACAAACGAGTCGCGCTATCCATTGTGAGGAAGCGGGGGTGTAAAAATGAATCCCGAATTATGAACGGAATACAGAGTACTTACACTTTGAACTGGAGTTTTTGCATTTCTTCGAAATAATACGTTACTTTTATTTTGGCTGCAAAGTCTGGATTGAGGTTGTTTTGCACCACCTCCGTACGACCGACCTGTACAAATCATTTTTAAAACAATGTTACATCTTCTATTATCTATTATATTTTTGCGTTGAGATAACTGACTAGATGAGAGCAAACAGAGCAGTAAACTCCCCGTATCAAAAGTGGGAATTGAATGGGGACTCATCCTGCTCTTCAAAATATCTTTCCCAGGGGAGAAGCTTATAACATATTAGGAAAAGTGCCCTTTTTTCTTTCCAAAATTTTCCCTTTTTTTTTAACTTTCCCTCTCTGTCCCATAGTGCTCAATTCCCAACCTCAGTATAACAGTAATTATATTATAATATATTATTTTAGCAGGAATAGAATGATTTAGATTGAATCATAATTATTTGATTCGTCTTTTTACCTCCTTGTACGAGTCCGAGTTCTGATCTTTCATGTAAACGACACATGCCGGGTCGGATTTGCTGAACACGTCTCTGTCTGTTAGGTTCCTGTAACGCATAATCACGATGTTAATCATTAGTGTTGTTACTGAAATGACACTCGAGCAGCGGCATTAAACCATCGAATAAAATACTCAACTTCCCCGCGCACGAGGAGGGGTGGGCTTCCCATCAACACACATGCGTTGTGCAGATAAGACACGAAAAAGGGGGAATAAAATTGCTGGCTCGACGTTTGTCTTTGAAATTAGGTTTTTTTGCTCGATCTTTGAAGGTTTTATTTTGGAACTACGAACATTTTCATCCTGAAAAAGAACCACATGAACCTAAAAGGGGAGGGATCCTATTTCCGTAAAACCGCGAAAAATTGGGTCAACGCGTTCTTCTATAATGCACTTCGTAACAGTTTGTTTAAAAATGGCACATTTTTGATGCGCACTGGGGTTTTTGTATCGCTGTTTTAATTATTAAAGAAGTGAAATCCAATAAATTAAATGAAAACTTTAGGGCGTATCCGAGCAATCGATGCGTTCGACAAAAAAAGGGGGTTGCGAAAATTCGTTGTCCTGTAATAAACTAGTGAAATTCTGACGTTTCATGGTTTATTTGGCGTTTTATAACGAACAACGATATTATTAATAAATTCGTATTATTAATAAATAATAAACTAGAAATTGATTCTTGCTAAAAATATGATGTAAACGCGAAAATTATAAGGAGGTCAAAATAACCATTTGCCTTTTATAATTGCAACCGTTTAATAAATAATTTCACATATTAAAACCGCGTGCACGGAGCATTAAAGAAGCAGAAACGTCAATAATCAACCCCATTTATTTTCTTTTCTCCAAAAATGTCAAGGTCGTAGGTTTTTTCTACTTCTGTTTTCGGTGCTTTCAACTTAATTAATTTTTTCTTGTTTCGTTACGTCACACAACAATCGATAAAATATTCAACGCCAAGAACCCCGTTACATCATTTATTATGCGTAAAAATTAAGTTTAATAACGTTACAACGTTCTCTGAAGTGGATCTGGTAAAATAAAGAGGCGATACAGCAGCTGATTCTAATCGACGTTATATGGAATAACGACGTTTACGCAACGTCTTCAAGACGCGAAATCCCGAAATTATACGCTCGAAAGCGTAATCAAAAATGCGGGCGACAGTCTACGAAAGAGCGAAACCAGCGAGTGCATAAATACGCGCGTTTATATTAAATTTACGCGAAAGCTAAAAATGAGTGACCAATAACTTTTACGCTTGCGTTTTCGTAGATTCAACATTGACGAGACGAGCCCGAATTATCGAACGCGCTCGTTAACGCGACTGCGTAAAGGCATTCTTAAGAGCTTAGCCACCGGCTGTGCCGCATTGCAGGCATCTCTTTTCTCCAGCTTTCCCTCAATTTCCCAAAATGACAATCAATAAAATCGATCTTAAAATAAAGTAAATTATCCATCACGCGATTTAACGCACTTTGACGCCTTCGAAATAACCGTTTTAAAGTAAAATTAAATCGTTTTCTTCGCCTTCACCTTGCTTCTCTCTCGCTCAGGTACCCCCCGGTTGCCAAGGTAACCGAACTCTCGCTGGACGAGCGACGGGTCCGAGCGATCCGTTAATCTCAATTAAGAACAAGAAACGGTCAGATTAAGATCAACTCAAGTCACTTACCTGCAACTTAGCGTCAAAACTACTTGTGTCGATGGTGCATCGTCGAGACTTTTTGAAATGACAGCAGCCACATGCGCCATTTTTGGAGGGAAAGGGGGAAGGGAGAGAACGGAGAATGAAGAGGGAAAATCGGAAAATCACGATGAAGTCAGTCACGTGACTTCTCTGTAAGACACGGTCAAGGTTTATGTTGGCGCGACACGGCGGGTGGGAATTGGTATCATTTTTTCGAATATTCAATTTGGCACCATATTCCAAGTGTCTTGTAAAACGCGATAATTTACAGCGTTCGAAAACGTAACCTGCGGTACTGAATTATATATATATTTTTTGACAAGATTAATCGGTTTTCGATTGAACGTTAACGGGACGCGACGAGATAATCGATATGCGCGGGTAATTTTAAAACGGAATTCTACAGCGGGGAAAGTGTGCACGATCGAAAAGATTGGTGTTTGTCGGCCGGCAACCTCCAGAATGGAGACGACACTTAAAGAAGAAGAAGAAATACTACAATTATTAATTTTCCCAACACTTTTCAGTTTATTAAAATTTCTATAATCATAATATAAACAAGAGAACAGGTTTTTAATACACAATAATGTTGCATCATTTTTTTTAAAACAATAACAATAAAATTAACTATAATAATATTCTCAAACGGTAACGTGTTCTATATAGTGCGATACCGTATTATAACTTCAAAAACACATTGATCTATATCGATTTACAGTATTAATAGATCTCGAAACAGCGAAATATTGAGCTATAATAACGCGTGATATGCACATGTCGTGTTTTCCGGATAAACAAATAACCCTGATTTTGATATTAAAATAGACATCGTCGTGTTTTCTATACCGGCGATCCTTATCAGAGCGCGTCATTTTATAACGCTTATATATCGGGATAAATCGTTGTAATAAGAACACTCTGGTATAAACCAAGTCACAGCTCAGCTAAAAAACATGACTGTGTCTATTTTACGTGTTACGAACCAATTCTAAAGAATAAGAAATTTTCACTAGTTTCTCAGTACCATTTTACACTTACGAGTAATGTGATGAAAATACATAAAAGCAAGAGCAAATTGACCGAATCACGAGGTAAGGCGTTAAACTGCTTCGGACAGTCAACATTTTAACCCATCTTCAGCTAAACCATGGATTCTTTACTCTGGAGAGTAAAGAATCCATGGCTAAACTAAATCCGTATAAAAAAAAGTTCCCATTCTTTAGCATTGGATCGCAACTCCAAGCTCTGACGTTCAGATAAATGTGTTATTAAAAAGTGTTCGTTGTATGTTTAACTCGAGTTTTGAATGTTTCTTGCAACAATCAGAAAGGAAAAGTATTTCCGAGGGTTTATTCCAGGATACATAATAAAACACTGAGTGTATATAATAATGGGAATAAATAAAGCTCATAATTATAATTATACAATATTATTACAGACAATCTTATAAGGAAGATTAAAGGAAGGCTTCCACGTAATAATCATTTTAAGGCAGACTGGGTGTTTTATATAATTCTCAAGGGCTTCACTAATAACATTATACAGTACTTTTAGTATTAATTTAATATAGAAATGTCCTTAAATACAACAGTAACCTTATTATACGGTATTTGTTTGCACACTTTTAAAAAAAAATTGCACACCCACATTATTTCCGATTATTTTAAAATTAAACGTATTCGTACGCAGAGTTCTGCTTCATATATAAGGTAGACGCACCAAATCATTTTTTTATTATTAATATTCTGATATTGAATGTAAAATGATGAAATGGTATGTGACGTCACCTTCTACCGGTCGCAAAGAAAATAATGTATCAGTTGAATTTAAATAAATCATATAAATATTTATATGAAACACGTCAAGACATATTTGATGACAAAGTTAATATAATAAACATTTAATTTAGGGAAACCCCGTGTGGTGGTAAAACAGGACGAATTTAAAATAAGGCCAATGGTAAATTTACCATTTTGAAGAATAAATTATATAGCAACCATTATTATGATCGTATACTCTTAAATTTGCATTCTGTATAATAACATTTACGTATATAATAATTATTTTCATTTTACGTGAAACATAGAGTGGTACCGTAAATTTTTTTTAAAACAGATGTATATAAATCTTTTTATATATTCGCCTTATAATTGCACAAGTACTGTTTCTTTTTGTTTTATAAATAACATTATCTAATACATTATTTTATACTCGGTAATCTTATACATAATTGCGAACGCCAATCGTGTCTATAACATTCGCGGGCAGGCCATTAAAACGTTTTACTTACATTTATAATAAACTAGACTAGATAATAATGTTGGCTGAAAAAAAAATTGTTTATCACAATTTACTTCATTTTTACATTCCTACAAGGAAAATCAAAAAGTATTAATTCGGAAGAAAAAAAGAAAACTCTCCTCTGTAAAATGCTATTGAGTATTTGGAAAGAAGAATAATTTGCTGAGCAATATTCAACCAAAAAAATTCAATCTCTTTTGTAATATAATCCCAACTAAATGTGTAATTATAACAATATTATTAACGTATAACTTAGACACAATATTCTAGGTAGTCTTCCAGGATTATAGACTTTGGGCTCATATTTTTGTAGCAATAAGCTTGCTATGATACACAAGGGTATAATTCCCATATTCGTTACAAGCTATAGATACAAATCTGCTAAATTAACTTGGAAAACAATCATGTTTTTCCCCCAATCTTGCTGTATTCTATTAACAAGACATGAGTCTGGGATGAGCGTGATATAGCTGGCAGTATGAAACCCAAAAATACGAGCCCAAGACTTCTTTATACGGGGTACTTGCACCTTTTCCGTTTATACAGCAGTTTGCAGCTGCTGTCAGTTATACAAACAAATAATTAACACAGTCTAAAAGTTCAGATAACTTTTCGGCAAATAACATTAACGAAAATCTAGCACCTAAACTTTGTGGGTTTCAGTGAAGTTTAGTTCGCAATGTGAACCAAAAATCACTCATTTTCTCCAACTTACAAGGTCCAACTATAATTGGAGTGATATCAGCGAAATATTCGATTTTACAAATGGCTCTAACTTTCCGTTTAAAATTTCCCACGATTGATGTCATATTTCCGAGTAGCTGGAAACTTTTTAAAGTTGGAACTTTCAAAGTTTACGTGCAATGCAATATCACTCGTGACGATTACTCCAATTAGCGTTGTCCCAAAATCTAACTGGGTAGAAGTACATTGTTTTGAAACCTCGCAAATACACCGCACATGCTTCTAAACGGACTCATTTAAATTGCAGTCCCACAAGTCTGCTGAAAATTAAAAAAAAATAATAGTCTGCTTTTTTTTCGTGTATGTGGCACATGCAAAAAGACGCACAACCTATTTAAGCGTAAAATATATTTTTCTTTCATACGATGATCGGACGAGCTGTCGCAGAGAAGAAGAGTCACGAAATTGTGCAGCAAAAACATAGTGCATTACTTTTACCTTTGAGTGCACGGACCATGGGATTATCCTTGCGATGTGACTGCTGTTGGGACCTGGCCTGCAATTTAAACATTTTTTAAAACCTGCCATTGAAAAAAAAAAAAAAGCAAAAGAAGCCAAGCCGGGAAGTCTATCTAAGAGGTTTTTTTCATTCTTTAAAAACAAAGTCTACTCGGGTTTTTTTTTTTTTTTTTGGTTCTTCAAAACTTGGAATTTTGTTGCGATTTCTTTTTTTTAAAAGAAAATCACGAGGCCAGCTGCGGCGGGGTTGAAAACACACCTATTCTAGGTGTTAGTCGTTGCTGACCTACCTGGCCGCTCGGCACCACGTCCGAAGGCGCACTACTCTCTCGCCTGCCCTCGGCGTTCAGTATCTCCGCGGCCAACGAGACCTGGTGGTAACTCGTAAAATTCGGATTCTCGTCGTAGCGGTGCGCGATCGTTTCCACGTCTTCCGAACCGGCTTCCGATCCGGTTTCGACCGTCGCATCAGCCTGGGTCATCGCCTGCTGCACGACGTCCGGTTGCAGGTCGCGAGTCCGAACTCCAGATCTCGGATAACTGAAAACGGCCGCGGGTTCGGGTCGTTCGGCTGGCGTGTCCGGCTCCACGTCCGACGAGCAGATCTTGTAATATTGGAGGGGGTCGTACCTGCCCAGTGTTTCGTCGCATTTTTCGAGTTGTTCCGAAACGCTGCCGCCACGCGGCGAAAAAATGACGTCAGAAGAAGATTGTTGACGATTTACTGCCGAAATGATTTCTTTGGTGCTTTTTGACGACGGCGTGTCGTCGGCGGTGGTAATTTGCGACGTCGTTTCTTCGCGCGGGACGTCATTGACCACCTGCACGTGCGGAGTCAAAGGAATTTCGTGAAACTCGGTTTGGAGTGATGGTGTTTCGTCGTTCATCTTTTCTGACGTCACTTTGTGCGCGTCGTCGTCGGATATTTCTGACGTCAGTTTGATCGCTTCTACGTCATTGGCCAACCTGTTTAAGGACCCTGAAGTTTCCGTTTTTTCACCCGCTTCTAAAAATACTTCATCGGCAACAACTCGTTCGGTTTTATCTTCGTTATCATTGGTTAAGTGAGAAGTGGCCTCGTGCGATTGGTCGACAGGAACAGAAGTAACCTCTTGCGATTGGTCGACGGTTTCCTGAACGATCTGACTGTCACCTCCTGATTGGACAACGTTTTCCACTGACGATTCCGGGTTCTCCATTGGTTTAGCCGCCGAACTTACCTCACCGGCGGCTTTTTCATTTCCGCTACTGTCGGAGGGAGGTTTAGGTTTCTGACCAGGTAGTTCCCTGGGTTTGATCCAGATGTCGCAATTGATCTGAAAATAAATAAATAAATACAAATACGAATATTAGAAATACTGGGTATTAGAAAATAAGTCGGATGTCATCCGGAATGCGCTGAGTTTGCGAAATATGCACACAACGACAGCTATTAAAATATATACAGTATTTAGGGATGAAAAATTGGTATTCCGATAATACAGTCTTGTCTGCTACGTCGACATCGCTCTCTTGAGAGAATATTTGACTTTTCGGTTGCGTGCATTAGTTTGGCAATTCGAGAACGCACCTGATTGGCAGTTTTAATTTCAAAAATTCTCACGTATGAGCACAATGCCTATTTTTTTGTTGTCAAAGAACCGTTTCACGTGACTGGGGTTGTTTTTTTTAGTTTCTCACCCCAGGTAATAAATCACAGAAAGGCAACGTCGAGCACTTACTCGTTCAATATAGTCTCCTTTTTTCCTGCAAAATGCGCGTCTTCGTCGACGGTAGGGGGGCGGTCCAGAGGATTCTGGAAATGGAAAAAAAAAAAAACAACAATTACTTTTAATACTGAAGAGCAGTGGATTGCAGTGCTGTGCATCGAAGAACTGTACACCAGTTGCAGCAGCTAAGTTTCATATAGGCATTCAATATTTCTGGTATTACAACTACCGAGTTCCATATCAAATAAAAGTAAGGTTAGCAAGATCTGAGGTCACTGCTACTGATGATGTCTGAGTAAATCATGAAAATGAAATGCGGGCAGTTTCCAGCTTGAGCATTATAGTAGAAGACGGACGGGAAGTAGGGGATTTAGAGGGGCGGGGGGAGCAACCCAAAAGGGTAAAAACAACGCTGTAACGACCACATCAAAGTCCAGATCCCGATATCAGACAACGACGGAAGATCGGAGCAGGTTGAAAACTGAGCAGGAGTCAACCAAAAGGAAATTTGCACATTCAAATTTGGATGGATGGATAATTGGATATATACCGGTAAATAAGAATATTAAAAATCGCTATACTACGAATATAATTTTAAGTTATACCAGTAGCTATAAGCCTACGTGCACCTCCTAGCCTGCTTTTTTTACAGCCGTCCTATGAGAGAAAGCGTCCGGTGCTATCATAGCTGTTCTCCTTTTCTCCGTAACGATCGCTTTTACCGGGGAAAAGTTTCCTATCTCTCCCGTTATAATCGAGCAAAATTAGAAATAAATGATTCTTCGACGATTTAGCAACGTATACGAATAGATTGAATATGCAACAGTAAAGGGTTTAATTAAACTCATTTATTTTGGATTTATTGCGACTTAAATACCATTTTAAATTCAATATTATTCAGTATAGTATTTCGAAACAGCACTTTGATAGCGAGAGGTTTGTTTATATTTTTACTTGCGATCATCCTATGATGCAATCGCAAGTTATGTAATCGGGCGAGCGGATGGAAAAATGTAGTTGTAGTATCAAACGAGCCCTTCTAAACGTCTGCCGTCATATTCATTTCGCGTTATAGAACCATTTCCTGTAGTCGTATCGATGTCAAATTTTGCACAGATTCTGTTTCGTCCCATATAGGTCCCAGTCAAAAATCAGATCTCTAACCCAAAATACCCAAAAGTTATAGCGGTTTTAAATTTTGGGGGACATGGTGGTTTCTGAGCGAAACCTGACGAGATAAGACCTGAAAGGTGGGAAGTTGTAGTGCATGGGTATTAGTTGATGCCTAAAAATTTAAGACTTGTTTTTTTTTTTTTTTACGTTCTTGCATTTTTACACCAGAGGCGCTACAGGGGTAAACAAATTCGGGCTACGGGTAAAGTTAAAAAAAAGCAAGCTATGAGGCCGGTGCATCGTGCATGTAAGTTTAGCCAGTATAGTCCAGTACAAAAGGGGTGGACAAAAACATTCAGGCTAACGAACCAAATTAATTTTTTTTTTCGCCCACTCACACGCCTTTGTTTAAAATAACAGACTTCTTTGAATTTATAACGGGTGTTTTCTCCTGAGCAAGGGCAGAGCAGCAGCACCCAAATAGTCTAGGGAAAAAACTGCTGATTAGAACGGGGGAAAAAAAAGCCGCACCTTTCGTACAACGATTTTTAAAAAAATAATATACAATCATCGTTTCCGTTTAAACGAGCCGCCCTGCTCTGAGTGGGTGTCTGACGTACAATAATATGGAGTCCTGATTGTCGAAACATTGGATTGATTTTATATAACAATACCGTTTAATGAAGTGCAGATGTAAACAGAGCGGAAGGGGGGGGGGGGTTATGCGGCGTACACTGTAATACACTCCCTTAGAAAAATAGAAAATTTCCAGTCGGTAAATTTTTCGTAATCGGTAAATTTCTAGTCAGTATGCTGATTGAGCAAAAACGAAAAAAAAAAGACCAACGGGTGCCATTACATTTTTTCTTGCCAATTAACAAGTCGGTATAGCGTGTGAGTCAATATTGTCGTTGGGGGGGGGGGGGGG